>JAHWFP010094635.1:0-27505 GCA_023313725.1 Lithobius niger | reverse complement strand
CCGTCAGTACTCTACTTATCATGCTCCTGCTGCTCATCTCCCGCCCACCTTCTCTCTCCCATTTAGGGAAAGTTCCAGCGGGCTTGGCACACCACTACTTCGACCTCCTTCCAACTCTTCTACGAACACTTCGCCTGGGCTGACAGCCAGATTGCGGTGAGAGAACAGGAGACCAGCACTAAACTACACACCCACTCCTGCCACTCGACAAAATTTCGCGACCAATTTTAGCCTTACAAACGATTGGTAGTCATTCTTCGAAGACAGCAGTTCAGTATTAGAGGACATCTTCTGCATCCAGGGGGCTAACAGTATCCGCGCAGCATGCTCGGGTGTCTCGCCCACACCACACCGCAGGCAGGTGCCCACCCACCCACACCGGAACCTGTGCGAACGCAAAAGCGTATGGCTTACTCGCAGCCTGGTCACAACTTTTGCTTCAACAAATGACACTCTGTCAATTGCCGATTTTATTCTGCACACCGGATGCAGCCTGTAAAAGTTACGCGCAACATTTGCTCTTTCCCAATCCTGCTGCCACAACATCGTGGGACAAATTTGCACTTTGGGCCTACGCATCCGCGCCGACAGAACAGGGACAACTGTCTGGCATTCTTCAACCAACGCTTCACGAGCAAGGCCATCCGCCTGCTCATTTCCTGCGTTGCCACTGTGCTCCTTAACCCACTTGAACCTCACGCAACTATGTCTTGAAATAACCCAAAACTTCAAAAGAATTATGTAAACCAAAAGATCTTGCACCTTGAGCTCCTCACATGCCCTCTTAAAAATCCTGACGCCCACTATAGAATCTGTGTTGAGAGTAAGGGAGGGCAACTGCAACTCACTGGCCACATCAAGTGCTACAGAAATGGCAAGCAGCTCACAGAGTGTACTTGACGTCACCGCTGCTACATGTCGCTGCACAGTCACCTTCAGTGATGGCACAACTGCTGCCAGACCCCCAACCTGTTTGCTGGCATCATAAGAGGCATCGCAAAACACCTCACTGTCCGAAGTAGCAGACTGAAAGATACATTGCAGCTCCGGGCACCAGCTCCACGGACTGAGAGCTCTGGCACTTGCAAGTGGCAGCGCGATCTGTATTAGCCACGCTACACCCGCACCTGCTTTACCTAAGATACTCCTAGCTCTCTCGTTCAGCCGCCCGTAATCCTCCAAAATCTTCCCTAATGCATCACTCCGACCAAGGCTTAGGTTGCGCAAACAAAGTGCTACAAGCAACTCTCGGGCCCGGTACTCAACCGGCATTTCCCCACATCCCACCCATACTGCTTTGACTGGGGTGGAAGCCATACACCCTGTCACCGCCCACTGACACACATTGGCTGCTACTTGAAGGACTCTTAGATGCCTACAAGACGTCGACAGAAATGGTAGGTGGTAGTCCATAACCGCTTTGACAAACGTCCTATACGCAGCCAGAAGTGCACCTCTCGTAACATTTTTGCCTTTGCTCAGGACCTTTAAGACAGCGGTCTGCATTAGCAGCTTCTCTCTCACCATCGCAGTGTCAAGTGTCCAGTCAAGGCTTGCTTCTAGAATCACACCTAAATACTTAACACTCCGTTTCGGAGTGAGAATCTGATCTCCAATATGCAGCTGGACTTGATCCAGTTACACATAACCATACCTCACAAACACAACAATCTCTGTCTTTGCCGGGGCTAAAAGTAGACCTTTTTCAGCTAGAAGGCGCTGCACATATCCGAGTATCTTTTGAGCCTGGTCAGTAGGTATGCCGATAGCATCTCCCACAAACCAAATTGCCACGTCATCGGCATAGCATACAATGTTTGCTTACATTCCAATTTCATCAAGGACCTCATTAATTGCACAAACAGATAAATCGAATAATTGCATCGAACAGTCGGCTTTCGTCGACCAGCTCCCGTTAATTCTTGTCACAAAGGCACGTGTTCCAAGGAGCGCCACAATTGTATCTATCAACCGCGGACTCACACCCATGCCAACCAGACAAGCTCTTATCCAGGCAATGGACACAAGTGTCGTAGGCTGCCTTGATGTCCAAAAAGACAGCCAAAACAACTTTGCCCTGTGCCCATGCTTCCCGGATACTAGACAGCAGAAATAAGACCGCGTCCTGAGCACTACGATTTGGACGGTGCCCGAACTGCACTTCGGCCAGGAAGTCGAATTACTGCATGTGCCAACTCAGTCTTTTGACAACCATCCTCTCATAAACTTTCCTAATACAGGATAGCACAATTTGTCTATAGCTTATCAGCTCCGACCTGCTGCTGCCTTGTTTATGGACTGGAACTAAAATCGTGAACAGCCACGCTGGCGGTACAGAACTGCTTTCAAAAACCGACTGAAACAAAGACAAGAGCGAACGTTGCTGCTCCGACGTACAACAACGCAATGCGCTGTAACTTACACCATCAATACCGACAGCACTCTTCGACTTGCACATAGCAAGAGCTGCTTTGAACTCCAGAAACTCCCACGGGGCACCACTAACCTCAGAGACCGCACTAGCTGCAGGTAATGGTGCACAAACACCCTCTGCAAGACCATACACGCTTGCATATCTTGCATTGAAGGCATCAGCCATTTTTGCTCTGCGCAACACTTCACGATCTCTAATGGTTGCATTCATGCTGTAAATCCACGTTTGCACTACTTTGCTCTTGCTACGGCTCAAAGCCTTCCATGCTTGTAACAACGAATTCGAGCCCGCCACAGTTCCGCACAGACGATCACTGTGCGTGGCTTTCTCGTTCCACAGAATATAGTGTGACTCCTCTGCTACACCACGATAAACTAGCCATAGCACTTCACTGGGAGCCCTCTTCCACCTCCGGTACGCTCTACGCCTGTCTCTTACTGCCGAGGTACAACGTCTTGACCACCAGCTTGGGCCGGTTGATCTAGAGGGGTCGCGCTGCCGTGCTCGCTGCGGGCATCTGCTGACCCAGTCACCAAAAACACCATTACACACAACAGGTCTACGTGACATTCCCCTGGGTTCCCTAACAGACCTGAATTCATGCATCTCCTGTCTATCATGGCAGAGAACCACTGGGAAGTGGTCACTCCTGAGCAGATCGTCAAACCTCAAACTTGAAGTGTCTAGCAATAACTCTGGAACACACAAAAAAGTCCAATACTGACTCGTGGATCCCATCCAGCCTCCACCTAATGAATGTGGGCGTGCCATTCTGTTTAATAGCAAGCTCTTGAATGTCAATCGCAATCGCAAGCCTATTGCTGCGAGCGTCAGTTTGCAATGAGCCCCAATCGTAGTGATGACTGTTAAAGTCTCCACCTACAACTACCGGCGCCGGAAACTGGCTGAACCACTTCGTCCACTCACTTACTGACGGATTACCAGTTACGTGCACAAAAACAACAGTGACCCACACATTACACATGTAAATTTTAAGTGCAACCGAATCAATGCCTATGACCCGCCTTTCAATCTTCAAAACTCCGTATGGCACAGCCCACTTAATGAAAATGCCAACCTTCATCTCTGACATTACGTAATCCGCACCCTAACCCGAAGCATCAAAGCCTTGCATATTGTTACTTCAAAAGTAATTCAACATCGTCTAATTTTCGCTGGATGCCTCGCGCATTCCAGGATGCAATTTTATACAATGATGACCACGTGAATGGTATGACTTACTTACTTGGCTCTAACCTAACTCCCCCCCCCCTCTCCCATCTCCTGTTCCCTCATAACCACTGCTAAGCAAGATTACCTGGCTGTCTTGGATTTGTGACGCTTGGGACTCTTTCGGAAGTAGACCCTGTGCATCACTTGCTGCACCAACAACCGCATGATCTTCATTGCTCACCTCACACAAAACTTCTACCTCTACTGGGTCCACAGACATGTTATGCGCAGTATCCGCACTAATTGCTGCACCATTCGCCGCACTATTCGATGCACTGCTCTCTCTCTCTGTCAGAGACATCTGCACGGTTGCCAGGTTGTGATGATGCCGTCACCTATGGCCCTTAAGCCCTTTAAGCTCTTTTTCCGCTTCCTTTTTGGTGGAGGAGTCAGCCACGGGCTGTCACTATCACATCGCAGTGACGAATCATCTTGCACGGCTCCTTCAGAAACTTCTTGAGCAACATTTTCATCCTGCACACAACGCACAACATTTTCAACAGCCGCCGTCAGACATGGAGCGCTTGTCCTCATGGACGGCAGCCCCAGGTGCACACTGCTTCCACATTGCATCTGCTGCTTTATTTGATACTGCGATTGCTGTTGCAGCCCCTGAGAACTCTGTTCATGTCGTTGACTACTTACATTTCTCTCTGATTGCTGCTGCTGCTGCTGTTGCTGTTGCTGGTGTTGGCGCTGCGGCACATCTTGCGCCATTCGCTGCATCAATTTGTCTCTCGTCGCAACTTGCAGATTGCGGACACAGGTGTCTTGGGTCACACCAGACCTCGCATATGTCGCACGAGCGGCTCGCGCACGAGCGACGGAAGTACCCCTTCATGGCGCACCTCAAGCATTGTGGTGCGTGGTCTTTGATCAGCACAAGCGTTTGTATGCCCCTAATTGTAGTTACATCTGGCACGTCCTCCATAGTCATCCCATCTCGGAGACAAAGCGTTACATATCGAGTTGTAGTCTCACATACAGATCTGCCCTTTACACTAAGTCTCTCAAACTCATATTTTTCTAGTGTTGCTATATGTGCAAAGCCAATGGCTATGTCTTGCTGTGTTATACTTCTTGGCACCCATAAGAGCCACGCTTGTACAGTGTGCTCATGCAAATCAAAAATATCTACCGGTTGCTCATTAATGGAAAGCTTGGCTTTTAGCAGCAGCGGCTTCGCTGCACCAGTCCGCACTTCCACTTCAAATACATAGCCCATCCTAAGAGTGCCAGCCCATAAACCTGAGCAGTGGGTTATGGGCCTCCAACTGCTCCACAAACCATAACAACCGATTTCGGCATTCGGACATTGGTCAGGCCGCCGCCATATATCCTCTTGAGAGCCTGTAGACTCGTGGCACGCCGCCGCTCCTCTTGCACTCTGGCTTGTCTTGCTTCTCCTTCCATCTCTTCTTTGACTTCCACCTCACTGTCTCCCCAAACAATCCTTTACTGATCAGCCACCACTGCACTGAAAAGCTTTCCTTTCCTTTCTGTTTCTCTACTCACAACTTCTCCTTGCTTCCTCATCATTGCAACATCACTTTCACCAGCATCTTGTTTCCTCTTGGGTTTTGGTGTAGTGTCCACACCTAAGTCTCTCACACGCCTCTCACTGATCCCACGCTTCTGGGCCTCCCTTATTATCTGCTCAAACGTCTCTTCCGTAACCACACCCAAATTGATCTCACCAGCCGGCAACACTTTCTTCTTCCATAACTCTTGAAGAAGCCCATCCACATCGGCGGCCATTTTGCCCTTCTTTCACATATATTTATTAGAGCCAAAGGAAGCATACATTTCAAAGGGTTTCAAAGGGTTTAACGAGTGTTAACCACTCCTGGTTACCTGCCCGAAGCCCTAAGGCCCTATGCAACAGCTAGATTCCTAGTGGTCACCCACCCAAGTATCAATCCAGCCCAATGCTGCTTAACTTCGGGGATCTGACGAGAACCGATGTTCCAGCACTGCACTGTATTTCATTTTCCCGTTCAATATTCAACTTTTTCAGCAAAAGCCATGACACGTGCACGAAGAATGAATCTGGAGTTTGCTGAGTGGCGTTGTTCCCTAAATACAATGGTTAAAACAATGTAAAACAATAAAAATGATCGTTTAGGGACCCGTAACTCCGGAATGGATCAACCAATCGAAAAAGTGGTCCCTGTAAGGTTGAAGCCCAGGGAAATTTCTGGCTTAGATCATGTTTCAGATTTTAGGTTGGTGCAGTAGTTTTTTCTGAAACCGTGTCAGCCAAGAACAAGAACAACAACAACAATAAGTGAACAGTTTTCAAATTTACGTGTGGCTCCCTACGTTTACTCTTGCACGGAATTGCATAAAAGTTGGTGTAAAGTTGGGAAAAGTTGCTATCTACTATCTGACCAAGTTTGGTCGAAATATATTGAATAGAAACGGAGAAATTAATAGTTTTAGTTTTGCTGGAGAGAGGACTTCAATCATATACTGTATATACACGGCTATGATAAGGTTGTGTACGCGTTGGCTACAAACCTGTTTAAGTTAAGAATCAGTCTTACGTATCATGCTTTTTCATTGTTAACACGTTTTGTCAACTATAGTATTCATAGAATTTATTCTTGTACACCCTTCATCCTTCACCCTTCTCTGGTTCATCCCAGTGTTCCCGTGCTCTGTGTTTTGTGGTTCTCTGGTGACCTGGTTGTCCTGGTTTAGGTTAAGGTAGCATTAAGTAGGCTAGCATGAGAGCATAGGTATATGTAGACCTTTAATAATCAATAATCAATAATCAAATCAAATCAAATCAAATCGTGGATAAAATAGTAACAATAATAAAATAACAATAATAAGTTACTAAATATGCTTTTCCTCTTTTTTTTTAAACAATTTATTGGAGCGGAACTTCACTTATGAATACACTCAAATGATGAATTACGCAATCTTTGTAATCGCATCACGCAATAACCACTGCATCAATTAAAACCAAATTTTGTACATTGATAGCGGTATGCCTAGAGATGGTTTGTAAACAAAAAGGAATCGGACATGTCGATGATTAATGAAGGTGACAAAATGGGCCAAAAATTGGGCCAAAAGCCAAGAGCCAAGATGTCAAACAGCAACGAGGTCATAGTTTGTTTATGACGTCATAGTTTGTTCGTGCAAAGTTTCTTTTTTTCTGATTAGTTTTCATGATCAAACTATGACGTCACGGGCAGTTTTCAGATAGATTGGTGATAAATCAAATTGAAAGTATTTTCACTTCTCGTCGACCGATTTTGACGTTTCAATACAGCAATTTGAAGGTTTTTCACCTGCTTTCCAATGGCCTTAACCCCAAGCAGCTGTCTCTTATTGTTAAGAAAGTACAAGGCAAAATGTTAATTTTATTAGGTGGTTTTGTGTTTTAAAATAATATTTGCTTACGCAATATTATTTTAAACCAACATGGTTTTAATAAGTGTGTGCATTTCGGCCTATGCTGCACCAATGACGTTGTTTTCATGATAGTATCTAACTAAGTCGCTAGCTACTTTAGCGTCCTTTCTCTGGTTTTGAAATCACTACTTTCAAATGCCGACCTTTTTTTAAAACTTGGTGGCTTCCTTATAACAGTTTTAGTTTTGAGTGGATTACAACTACGTCACATGCTCATATTTCACGAAATGTTTGAGGATTCTGAATTTGAAAATAAATGTTTGAAAGACAGAAGTGGAAACCCAGCCAAACAGCAAAAAAAGCAGAGCCAGCTCCTTTATGTCGACAGTGGAAATGATGGTTTGTTGATTTGTTAGTTTTTTTGTTTGTTGGTTTCAATTGATGCATCACGTAGTAACCAATACATCAGTTAAACCTGATTTCGAACATTGATAGCGGTACACCCAGAGGTGGTTTGTAAAAAAAATTAAATGGAACCTGTTGTTGAGAAACAACGCCATCGAGCTCAACGAAAGCAAATGGACGAAGAAACAAGATGCGAAGAGCAACTGAAAAGATGAGCCACAATGCTGTCACAAAGCACTCGCAATGCACTCTCAAACACCTGCCTGTGCCCGGTGTATTGTTCGTTTGTTTGTTTGTTTGTTGGTTTGATTGTTGGTTTGTTAGTTTAATGGTATGTTTGTTGGTTCGTTGGTTTGTTTGGGTGTATGTTCGTTGGTTTGTTTATTTGTTGATTTGTGTATGTGTTGGTTGGTTGGTTTATGGCTTGTTCGTTTGTTTGTTGGTTTGTTTGTTGATGTATTTGTCTGTTGGTTGGTTGGTTTGATTGTTTGTTTGTTTGTATGTTTGTTGGTTAGTTTGCTCGCTTCGCTCCATTTTGTCGACAGTGTAGGTGATGACGCCCTAGTTTATTTTTATTTTTAAGGTTGTGTTTGTTTCAATCACATAACAAAAAAATCGTTGGTAAAGCGCCATTTAACACCCTGCCAAATATCAACAAGCTAGATTGATAGTCTCACTGTAATCTAGTTCCAAACAGCTGTATACTTCCGCAATTTTAGCAATCAATCACCTTACCGTCAAGGCCCAAGGCCTTGTTTTATCTCTTTTATCTAGACTGCCACGCTGCGTGGCTGCTCTCCCCCGCTCTCCGGGCCCATCGTGAATTCGGCACGACCTTCCTTGTATTCCTTTTGACCGAAGGTCATTATTGCAGTGGGTCGCATACGAGGTTTAGGCCTGCTTGCGACCGCTTCTCCATTCATCTTGACCACTCTGCCTGGACATTGCGGACAGCCCAGTGATCGTTACAAGTGCCGACCCTTCCTTTTGTCTGCTGATCAGTTCGTCAGTGCGACCGTAACCACCTGCCACTTTGGGTCGTTCTTTTCAGTCGTTTTCTCCAGCAGTCGCCTATGGCGTAGGCCTGCTTGTGACCCCTATACCGGTTCGTCTTAACCACCTAACCGGGCATCTGAGTGATAGGTTAAAATTCCCATGGTCTGAGCTACTGCGGTTCTTTCTCTCTCGTTCGTTCTACAATGCCTAGTGCTAAAGGCGCACCAAGGGAGATGCTGGCCCGAGTAGCCACACCACCTTTCGTCGTCTCAGAATTTGGTGGACCTTTCGTCTTCCACCACAAACTCTTTCCCTTGTCGGATGTCGGCGACCCTTCACCTGTCGATTCTATAATGACCAAAGGGGCAACGCTCGAAACGACCTACGTCCCCAGTATCATGTGGTCAGGTTCGACCCTCGACACTGGATCTTAAAAATACGACCGACACTGCTTCATCTACTGGGCCAACTTCACATGGCCATTGTGACCTTCGTTGGTCTTATCTTCATTGAGTCCTTGCCTGACGGTCATATGCTGCCCGTCTCCTACACCTACAACTCTCCACCGATCGTTACCAATGCACGACTTGTCCTCGTGCTCTGTTGACTGGTTGCCAATAGCATTCGCCCTACCGACCGCTTGCAGCCATGGCCCTTGCAGCCTTTCTGCCCTGGTCCTCCTTCCACCAGCTCCTGTTCTGGTGGAAGACCCTGTGTCCACTTCTAACTCGACTTAACACCTAGTTTCCTTGCCGTTCCAACACGACCGTCTTCCTCTTCAGCGGCCGTGCCTGTGACCACCTCATCCTCCAGGTCGCCCGACCACTCGCCCAGTCGTTTGTTCTCCACTGATTCCCACGCGATGCCATCTCTCTGCCTTGGTCGCCATCATCTGCTAACTCCTCTTTCGTGATTACGACGACCTTTGTCTTTCTTCACCATCAAAAAAATAACGACCATTACATCCTGGACCATTACAGCTGTGGTCGTCGGATGCCAGTACCTCCTCCTTCGACTGCCACCCGACTGCATTCGCCCGTTCCTGTGCTCCAGCATCGGTTCCTGTTTCGGCGTCCGGGTTATCCACCCACAAGCCCCCCCCCCCCCCCCGACGCACCCTGCTTCCTTGCTCTGAGGCAGGTCCTTCACATCGTTGCCACAGACCTCCTCACTAGTCATCAGTAATCATCTCGTCCCTACAAAAATGACCACAGCCATTTAGCTGCCCTCGCCTTCTATTACTGGACGTACTGTGTTCAGACACTGCCACACTGTCTACTGCCCTACAGGCAACTTGGGGTCTTCACCTTTGATGTCCCTTCGCTTTCACGACTCGCAGCACGAACGTTGCTTTTTATCAGTATCAGCTGACGATAAGCAACCAAAGGCCAGCTCTTCTCAATGTGCTGGCTCTTTGCCTGGCACTTTCGTCCCGCTGGATGTTACTTCCTCCTGGGGGATCTTGCTGCTACTGCTTGCAACCTCTTTCCCATTGTCGAATGCAACTATACTCTGTACCCCTTTGCATCACAGCTTGGCGCCGGTTCGTCATCCAAGACTTCGCCAACAGGAAGGACAAGGCAAGCATCATACACCGACGATCAACTAAGCTTCTGCTCCTTAACAACTTCTGGGCACGGTCGCATCCATAACGTCATTCAATGCCGATCGACAGCTTCTTGCCAAGAGTCGCTTCGTTGCTTGCCAACATTATGTCTCTGGCCAGTTCCTTGCAGAACACCCTTTGCAAAAATGATGCTTTGCGCCCTGTCTACTTAGTTTTGACAGATATCACTCGTCTGCAGTAGTTTGCCCTTTCATTCTCCTCCATCAACCTTCCCGGTCGTCTAGATCATCATTCTATTCTTGACATGAACCAACTCGAAGAAAAAGGGAGGGGGGAGTCGCGGCCTCCTTTAGATCCCCCTCTTCTAACTAGATACTGAGGCCGTTCTCTGACCTACTACCAACGCACGAAACTGCGCCATCACCATTGTCTTCTTCAGGCTACTCTGTCACCATTCCTTCTCGACTTTGATTGATAAACCATCGCTGGAAATATGGTCGTCGTCCCTTCGCTCACGGATCGTTTATTCCTCCCGATAGTTCGCCTCCAAGCCACCCATTTTAGCGGTCGTTTTTCCACTATCTTCTGTTTCATCACGTATCTGTTCTATCCTGGCTTCCTCTGTGACTGTTGTGCTTTCACCCCATTTATGATTATCATTTTACGTTCTGGATTTGAGCGTCAGCCTTCACTGGATCCCCGTGTCTACCACGCCCTGAACAATGCAGATGTTCTGGCTTCTCGTTTGGGCAGCCCCACCTCTCGGTTGTCGCAAGCACAGATCCAGCGATTACTGAACGCATCATTTGCACCACTATAACGAAGGAAGAATGGGCCTTACTAGAAGTTTACCAAGAACGTTCCAGACTCTGCTCATCTCAGAGAGCTCACAAACGATTCAAGGGTCTCCTCTCCCCAACTGCGAGGGGTACTCCATCAGGTGCCTCAAAGACTTCGTCTGTTCGACTGTTCCCTTGGAAGAAGGATGTGCCATCATCTGCTGATTGGTCATCCCGACAATCACCCCTCATTTCTACAATCCGGCCTCATCATTACTCCAGCAACTGCCTTCACCGAATTAGACCATTGATTCTACGTCTCAAAACTACAAGTGGTTAGTATCTTTCACACCACCATCACGTTCCAGCCAAGACTGAAAAGCACCACAGAGATCTCGATTGAGAAAGTAACTAGAGCTGTTCAAGAGGGTGCATGTCTTTCTTTTGGGCTCCTAAAGGTTCTCAAAATTTTAGTGGTTCCCTTCTATGTGAACTTTTCTCATTTGGTGAGTGCTTACATAAGGGCCCCAAGGTCCTCCCTTACTTGTTTGAACACTGTGGGTGCTTTTTTGGTGGAGCTTTGAGTGTTTGAATTTTGTGATTCTTGGTTGTTTGGTTCTGTTGTGGGGGCAGCCATTTTGGTTGCAGGCAAGCTGTTGTCGTGTTTAACTTGCTGGTTCAAGCCTGGAGGGACTCAAATTTTGTCTGTTGTGCTTTGGGGCTGGGGTGGTCCTGTTGGGACACCCTGACCCCATATTACTCACCAATATCAAGTTTGGCCCGCTCTACTAATTTTTTGAGGGGTTTTGAAAAGTTGAGTTTTATTTTGTATTAGCAACTTTTTTTTTTAGTCGTATCTGAATTTTACTTACCGTAACAAAATTTTACTTACCGTAACAAAATTGTACTTACCGTTAAAAATTTTACTTGCCGTAACCTGTTGTGTGTGCCGTGTGTGTCTGTGAGTACACTCTAATCCCGCTTTTTGGGCACCAGAAGGTTGATTTAGATTGGTATTGGTTTGGTATTGGTTTGGACAACTTTTGTAGTACCGTATTCGTTTTGGTTTTGTTGCGATATCCGACTCTTCACAATTGGAGGCCGATGATGTACCAAATTGGCGGGCTCTCTATCCCGCATTTGATAAGTCCTTTGAAAATGGAACCAAGCAACCCTATGACACGAAATTCTGCTCCAAGTACAAGGGACGGGAGGATGCTTTGTTAACTGAGTGTAGAAATGTAGCATACAAGCTTACTGTGAAAGAGACTAAACAAAAAATCCAGGCTTTCATTGGGACATCCCCAAGAACCCCTAAGTTGAGAACTAGCTTCCCACCTGGACATTTGTCAGAAGAAGAGCGTGGACTATGGGATTCGCATGCTGGGAAGCCCAAAACTTTGAGGTGTTCCCCCTCTGTCACTCCCCTGCGGTCACCCCTGTTTTTTCTAAGGAAGGAAATCTCGATAGCAATACCCATGTTGTTTCCGACCTGGTGGCTACTCATGGAACTGAGTTTGCCAGTTCTGCTGCAGAGACCGAAGTTGGTGCGACATCTTCAGACCCGTCCACTCAGACTCAAGACCCTGTTGATATGCAAGTGGACCTCAGTAAACCAGATGATTATAACAACCTTACCGGTGGCTACGATCCCCCACCACCATTGGTTTTCCCGGGACACAGGGCCCCTACTAGGAAAAGGTTCCGTCTTTTTTCCCCACCGAGTGTGACCATACTTTTAGAAGAGACAGATCCGTTAAATCTCAACCTATTTACGAACTGGACCGCTTCTTTGAAATATCGACATTGGACGACAAGGTCGTTTTGGCTTTTTCACGTGCTGTCGATCATGTCAAGAAAACAACATCCAAGGATAATAGTGGAAATTTAGCATCCTTGCGGGCCGACCAGACAGAGGTGCATGGCAGCATTGATTTAATGTTGCACATTTTCACAAGACTGATACTGAAGACCAAGGACCTAGAAAAAGATCTTCTCAAGGCGGAGGCACTGGTGTTCAAGGAACGTTGGCAGCATTTGGACTTTGTAGCACGCGCCTGTCGCCAGCAGGACCCAAACAACGGAAACCCATTGTCCCTTCTTCCTCCAGGCCCTTCCGGCGCCATTCCAGTTTCCAACGCTCAGAACCTACCTGCTTCCTCAACTGCATTACCCCCTCGAGGCCGTCCACCAAGAAGAGGAAGGGGTCCCGGGATGCCTGCCCCCCCCCCCCCCGGCATCTCGTTCTCCTACTCCTATGCGATCTTCCACTCCCGGCACCACAGGAACCATAATTTGCTGAGGTCCTGCATAAAGCTAAAACTGTTCCACCAAGGCACTAGCTTACACACACCACACTACTGCACACCACTGTCATTCATTCTTCCAGTGCAGACCCCATTATTAGCGGCGACACTACAAACACCAAATGCTCCCTGCTGTTGGCCACAGACAGTGGGAAGAAGGTAGGCCTTTTCAAGGGTATTTCGAAACTTCCGGATGGTGGTCTGGCCATCGAGTGCCAGTCACAGTCCCAACAGACGCAGCTGGAATCTACTCTTACCGCAGATACCGGCTTTGCTGGTTTCGCTGTTCAGAAGGCTAGGAAACGTTGTCCTACTCTGTTGTTCACTGGAATTGATTCGGGTTGGGACCCAGGCCCTCTACGTGATGCAATCATCGCTCAGAACCCTGATACTTTTTATCCCTTTGAGCATGATACCCTGCTCCAAAATTTTAACTTCGTCTTAAAGCGGAGTTGCAGGGATCGTACCAAGGAAAATTGGATTGTGGACGTCTCGGCGGAACGTTTTGATGCCTTAATGCTTCCTCAACAGTGCGTACTAGGTGCTGTTCTTATTCGTTACGAGGAATATCTCTCAGTCACTCGCTGTTTCAAATGTCAGCTTTATGGACACACGGCCACAAAATGAAGCAGAGTCCCCAAGTGCGGAGGTGCACATCAAATGTCCAAATGTACTTCTGCTATCACTACATGCCCTAATTACGCCCGGAATAAAGCCAAGGACACGAACCACCTGGCAAGCGGCCCCGCCTGCCCAGTTCTTCTAAGTTGAGACAATGTAGAGGAAGGACAAACTACAACGTATAACGCCGCCACTCCCACTCCTATGAACGCCATTCACTACATTGCCTCCTGCTGAATGCGGGAAGAAGTCGCGTAGCTTATACCAACCTTCAACTTAACTGTTGTCAGGATCTTTTGTTCATCCAGGAACCTTTTACCCAACTTAACGGCCTGCCCAGTCAAGGTTGGCAAAATCATGTTTGCCTCTTCAATCTGTCTTCCCCCACCATAGTCCGGGCCACCTTGGTGGTATGCCGCGAGCTGTGTAAAATCCTTCTGTTATCTCAGTGGACTACAGATGACATGGTGTCGGTGAGGTTGGACTTTGATGATTTTGAATGTGTGGCTTGCAGCTTGTACCTTCACGAGACAGAGAATCTGGGATGTGTTATCGAACTTCTTTGGGACTTGGCGTGCCACGAGAAAACTCTCTTGCTGGTTGGAGACCTTAATGGCCATAGCGTGCTGTGGGACCCTATGCCTCCGCGTCACTCTGCTGTGGAGGTTGAAAGAACGTCTTTACTCGAAGACCTAGTGTTGGAACTTAATCTTTTTGTTGCCAACGATCCTCTTTCCACGCCAACTTTCCTCACGGAGAACTGACAAAGTTGGATTGATGTTTGTCTGCATCGCCACCTGAATATCTCTGAGTGGCAAAGTCTCCGACACTGACTCTTTCAGCGACCATCAGGAAATTTTGTTTGTGGTGCTCCGCGACTAAGTTTGCCAGCTGTTCTCTGGAGTTAGTGAGCCTTTGAGGTTCCACGCCAACCGCATCGACTGGAGTATCTTTGAAGCCACGCTAAGTGAGGGCCTTTCTTCGGATTTTTCTGCTGCCCATTCTTGTGCCGCCGAGGTGGAAGAGAAAGCCATTGCCTTCCACATGGCCATTGAGGATGCGTGCATTACTGCTACTTCGCCTTCCAGCGCCCGCTACTCCAAGCCTTGGTAGAACTCGGAATTCTGGTCCCTCAAACGATCTTTTAATCACTGCCGTCGAATCTTTCAATCTGCTCGTGGTGACGCCCGTATCGCTCTTCGTGAATTGTATCGAACTGCACGAAGGAATTACAAACGTGCCATCCGTCAGGCTAAGGAGGCCTCCTGGCACAAGCTCTGTGAAACCGAGGCAACTCGTAACTCATTTTCTTTACCATACCGGATCCTTGCCAAGAAGTGCGGTTCCCTGGGCGGTCCCCAAGACTGTTCGTCGCATGGACGGATTTTGGACTTCGGACGAAGATTCCACTTCTGTCTATCTCTTGGCTGAGGACTTTCTTGAGGACGACATCACCTCGGACTCAAGAGAACACCAACTCATTCGCTCTCAACTCTCGACCATCTATGACGGCCTTTCTGACGCCCCATTCACTCTTTCGGAAGTTCGTCGTGTGATTGCCCGCATCCGCCTTGGCTCCACCCCCGGCTTGGATGGGGTGCCGCCAGAGTGTTTATCCCATATCTTTCGTGCCATTGGCAAGTCTTGGATTCTTTTACTGAACTGGTGCTTGGAGTTTGGGGTGTTTCCCTCCCCTTGGAAGATTGCGAGAGTGGTGCTGCTGCCTAAAGATCAGGGAAGATTCCGTCTGATTTGCCTCCTTTCTTCGGTGGGTAAAGTGTTAGACAAGCTCTGTGCCGACCGACTCACGTTCTTTCTGGAGAAGGGAAATCTACTTTCTTCCCATCAATTCAGATATCGTGGCCTAAGGGACTCTGTTGGGGTGGTACAGTAGTACCAGGACCTTGTGCGTACTTTCCACAAACAGGATCTTCATTGTTTTGCGGTTGCCTTGGATATCACTAACGCGTTCAACTGCGCGTGGTATCCAAGGCTGCTGTCTGAGCTTCGACGGAAGAAGATCCCAAGCAACATCTATCATTTGGTGAGCACTTTTTTGGACGACAGATTCGTTTCATTGGGTAACGTCACCATCCCAATGACCCGTGGATGTCCCCAGGGTGCTTGTTTGGGCCCTACTCTGGCTTGTGATCATAGATTGCCTCCTGGAAATGCTCAACTTCCCAGGAAGATACAACCTCCCTGCCATTTGTGCCCAAGCCATCGTGATTCTGCTGGGAGCTCTTTCTGCTCGCAGGATTCAAGACACTTGGCCTATTTGTAACACGCTTTCATGTATAGTGAGGCACCACTACGCAGTGCACCTTGCAGTTACATGTGCTGCTTGTGCACACTCTCAATATCCGTCTAAACACGGCTATTGGCAGAGTGCCAACAGCCGGGTAACGAGCCTGCTCCACTACTCAATCAGTCTGAACCGGTTCCAACCTGTTAGCCTGTCACGTGACGTGAATCCTAACGGGGATTCCCCCCCCCCCTCCTCGCCAGTATAAAAGCTGACCCGCTGGAGCCGAATCTTCAGTTGGTGTTTGAGGGACAGTCTGCCCACTGTGTCTCTGCTCTGAATGTAGGGTCGGTTCGAGGGGAAAAGTTGATGCCGATGCCTAATATGTGATGCTATGTGTGCAGTCCCCTAGCTGTACAGTAAGGAGTGAATGGGAATCGAGCCTTGCTTCAAACTTATCGTTCACTCCCTTAGCACCTCACATATTTTGGGGGCCTTGTTCTCAGGATTTGAACCCGACATTTTTATCTTATGGTTTTGGAAAAATTGTGAATATGAGCGAACCAACTTTGGGAGGTAGTCTTTGAACCTGGCCAGTGACCGCGTGTCAAGAAAACCACAGTCGACCACAAGATTTATTTGGGAAGAGCTGCCTGAATAAATTGAACCCACTTTCTTTTTCATTTATGAAAAATAAAGTAAAACAGTTGTATGGAAACTTGCAGTGGGGAGAGCTACCCATTGTTACATAAAGTGCAACCTTTGGGAGTTTGCTAGGTCCCAGCCAATGGCTGCGTGTTGGGATACCTCTTGTAAACTGGTTTTCTTTCGGTTATCAGATCCCCCTTAGCCGAATAAAAAACACCCCTTTATTTTCTCTGGAAATTAACGTTAAAGCATGGGAGACAGTTTTTAGAATTTTGCCAAAGTCTAAAGACGGTCGTTTTTTCTTTCTGACTAACTGAATAAGGAAGGCTGAAACAAAAACCCCAGTTTCTTGCGTTAGAAACGAAGGAATGCAGTTATTATTTAGTGAAGGGAGTAAAACCAACACTTAATAAATAATTGTAAAAACTAATTGTGAAGGAGCGCACATTTTAGTTACAAGTTGAACGTTTAGAAGCCCTTAATGAGCTAACTGAGTCCTCATTAATTAAAGTTTCAGATGAACTAGTAAATTTAAGAATTCTAGGTGGCTGTAACGACTTGCAGTATTTAGAATTGAAGTTGTAGTGAGTTGGGTAAATAAAAACGCCCAAATCGAAATACAACTTCGAACGAGACGAGAAAAAAAAAGTGATGAAAGTCAAGGAATTTTTTTTCAAAACGAAACGAATTTGTTAGCCTACCAATGGCTCACAAAAACGGTGCCCTACCATCAAGGTCACGCCCTTTGGCTGTGCGCACTCCAAGCCCTAGAAATGTATGGAAAAGGACGCGAGCTGGGGAGCACGCACATAAATGCACCCTTAGTTCAAGATCTTGGTGAGGATCTGGACGATTATTGGGGGGAAGATGACGACATTTGCTATCCAGAATTTTCTGGTAGTGAAAGAAGTCTGTCACCGCCCCAATTATCCCATGCAGGTGAAAATGAACAGCGGGAAACCTCCTGTAGTTTTGCTGATCATCGAAACTGGGCAAGTATTCGCCCAATGCAAGATGACTTTCGGGATAGGGTGTTTAGGCAGTTAGACCACTTACAAAACAGAAACCGAAATGGAAGGGAAGTCAATGCCCAACCTGATCGTGTCTCACAACAAGATCAGAACGGACATAGGCCTTTCCGTTCCACACCTGTCACATCAAACAGACGGCCAAACCGTGCTGTTGAAGATGATGACAGTGCACGGCATCCTCGTCGGCACTATCCACGAGCCAACACGGACCGAGTAGATAGACCAACGTGCGGTGGTCGAGTAAATTGGCGTCAACCGGTTGATCATGAACCGGAAGTCGACATGTGGAGATATCGTGACACTCCACGTGAAGGTAGTTTGTCGCCATCCAGGGACAGGAGGCCTGCGCATAGAAATGTGCACAGTCGGACTGGCCCAGATTATGTAACTGGGGAGTCAAACCGGGAACGTAGGGACGATTTTTCAGGCCAGGATTTTGGGCAAAATCCGTACATGGGATTTAGCGTGAAACCACCAAAAATTGCCATGCCAGTATATACTGGACATGGAGATGAAAAATCGCCGTGGCAGTTTCTGGAGGCACTGTCGAAGTACAGCATTGCACTCAACCTCTCAGAAAGGTACGTGTTGAAATCATTGGTTCCTCTTGCTATGCAAGGCGAGGCGGAACAATGGCTGAGGGTTTTTGGTCCTTTTAATGACTGGGAAACCTTCGAGTCAGACTTCAAGTTGGAGTACGAAAGCCCGAACTATGAAGATGACTTAAAACGAGAACTGGAACAAAAAAACTCAAGCACCAGATGAGCCTTTTTCCAGTTACGCACAGTCAGTGTGTGGCTATTTTGATAGATTCTGGCCCAATAGTTCTCAGCATGAGAAAGTAAGCCACATTATGAAAAATATGCACCCTGACTACAGACAACAGCTCCAAGGTCGCTGGTTCGGCTCCCTGCGGGAATTGGTGAGGGAAGGGGCAAAGGTAAGTATGTTCCTGTTGGCTCAGCGAACTTACTAACCTCCCCCCCCCCCCGGTCCATCCTTGTCTGTGGAATCTCGTTTGGCGTGGCGTGGCTTCTATTCCAACACAGAAGCAACGCAGGGAAGCCAAACAACCAGGAGTGAAGCTGTACGGCGTACTGGTCAGACAACTAGTACAAGTACAACACAAGCTTACTCTGGAAATGTCCAACCAGTGACTATGGCTGCACTCGAGCCGAGAGGGTTTCGAGCTGGCAAATACGAGTCACGTGGATACAAAAGTAAAAGTGGGAACACTGGTAACATCGGAACTGCAAATGTAGCCCCAAAAGCTGCAAATGTGCAGAAAGCTGGTGCTACGAAGGTAAATGACCAGTCACAACCGTGAAAGGAACGCAAACCTTTTGATGGAACGTGCTGGACATGTTAGGAACAAGGGCACTGGTCCACAAATTGTCCTAAAAAGCCAAATAATGTGGAAGACGGTCGTTAGCATGGTTAAATCGCGTAACAACCAAGAAAAGCGCCGATTGGAGGGCAAAGGCTGGATTGTGGAAAGGCACACTTAAACGTGTCTTTGTACCAAATGTACGTTTGTTTAAAGGTGTTGAGGAGGAAACTAAATCAGGCAATGTCCCTTTAATCAACATTAAAGTGGCAGGGGAACCTTTTTTAGCGCTAATCGACACAGGTGCCAGTTCGTCCATCATTTCTGGTGCTACTGCACGAACTTTGCAAGCAAAGGGCATAAAGTGGCGCAGGGATTGCTGTATAACTTTTATCTTGGCAGCCGGAAAAATCCAAGGTGAAGGGTACTGTAGAGCAACAGTTAGATGGCCTGGTGGTTACTCTGCACAGCAGACGTTTTTGGTTTTAGAAAACGCAGCACACAGCATTATTCTAGGATGCGATTTCTTGGGTCGGACTGGCCTCATACCAGATATCCTACAAGGTGGTTGGCGTGTAGGAACAGAGGAACAAGAAACCATTCCATTTTAAAAGGCTGATCAAACAAAAATTGAGCAGCTTAAGCAATTGAATGTTGATTTGGAGAAAGAACAGTGTGCTAAGGATGATGCAGTATTGGAGGAGAAAATCCAACAAGCACATTGTTCTAATGCACAGCGCAAACAGCTGAGATGGTGTTTGAACAATTACAATCATGTTCTAACATCTAAACGAGGCAGCACTCATCTCCATGAGCACAAAATTGAGGTAGAACTAGGTACTCAACCTATCTGTCTACCTCACAGACCAGGCAATAAGGAGACGAGAGCCAACATCAAAGCTCAGATGATAGAATGGATCCAGAGGATGTCATTGAACGCTCGGTGTCACCTTGGGGAGCTGTACCTAGCCTTGCACCTAAGAAGGGTGAGGAGGTGGGGGGGGGGGGGGGACAATGAAATAGCTTCTACCACT
Organism: Lithobius niger; assembly: GCA_023313725.1. Lineage (NCBI taxonomy): Eukaryota > Metazoa > Arthropoda > Chilopoda > Lithobiomorpha > Lithobiidae > Lithobius > Lithobius niger. Next base: position 7,513 of record JAHWFP010094635.1, on the reverse strand, counting down.
TGTTAAATGGTAAAACGGTGAAAAATTCGCAGCCAACCAGCAATGCAAGTCAACTATTTTCAATGCTTGGACAAGCTAAATGGTTTACAGTTCTGGATATGAAATCTGGGTTCTTGCAACTTGGCATGGAAGCTGATAGCAAGAAGTACACCTCATTTCGTTGCCATATGGGGTCATGGCATGTGGACTCTGTAATGGGCCTGCCTCATTTGCTAGAGTTATGGACACGGCTCTAGGGGATGCTATGTATTCTCATACTATGTGCTATGTATACGATTTGATAATCTACTCAAAGGATTACCAATCCCACCTACTACACATTGCAGATGTACTGGAAAGGCTTGGAAAAGCTGGGATGACGTAAATTTGAAGAAAATACATCTTTGTGGAAAGGAAATCACTTACTTGGGGCACATAATTCGGCCTCAGGAGTAATCACACTTACCAGAAAAGGTACAGGTGATCAGGGATTTCCCAGAGCCTGGTAATTTGAAATCTTCGTGTCGATTTCTAGGAATGATGGGTTTTTATAGACCATGTGAAAGCAGCAAATCTTTTCAAATTTCTAAAGGGACATGCAGTTTGGGAGTGGAGTAAACCACAACCAGACTCCATGCAACAGCTAAAGGACAGCCTGACAAATTGTGTTTTAGCGCTTCCAGATTTGATAAGAGGTTCGAAATCTCGACAGATGCCTCGGGAACCGGATTTGGGGCAGTGCTCTCCCAACACGTCGAAGGATGTGGGCTCGTACCTGTAGCGTTTGCTGGCAGGAGACTGTCAGATGCTGAAAATAATCACTGCGTTTCTGAGCAAGAAATGGGAGCCGTGATGTATGCTGTACGTAAGTTCAGACCTTACACCGAGCACGCACCATTCCTGATCAAAACAGACCACTGCGTGTTGGCGTTCTTGAAGTCCTTGAAACAGCCTTCAGGAAGGTTAGCATGGTGGATCCTCGAACTCCAGGGAATGGATTTTTAGATAAAATACAAGAGGGGTTCACAGAACCAAGTGGCATATGCAATCTCCAGGATGTACGAGGATGAAGAAAAAAGTCCAGTACTGATAGCTGATTGTAAGGTGGAAAACGTAAAGATAACCGAGAGACTCACCGTATTTCGAAGTTTGGAGCAGATCCGGAGGGCGCAGATTGGTGACAATTGGTCATCGACACTTGGGGATCTGTAATTATCAAGTTGATTCTTAAAGTGTTTAGATTTGGGGGAATCGTAATGGCATCCTTGTTGTGACCATTTGCATCTACCACTGATTTGAGAAATTTATTCAAATCTTCGATTTCGTAAGCACCGGAACTTACTAACACTTTCTGCCAGGAGGCACCAGCATCGGCTGTGTACTGAATTTCGTTATTTTTTGTGGTGATGTTTAGATTAATTTTCAAGTCGTAGTCTATGCCGGTGAGAATAATGGAACAGGAATCCATGTTGTCTTTTTTTTTAAAAAGAGATATACTCGGAATTAAAAAAAGATTGTACTATAGTAAAAAAGAGAAACCGTAAACAAATCAAAACGAAATATTGCGTAAAATGTAAACGTTCGACTTCTAACCAGTCAAAACCCCCAGTTCCTACAACTTCACGAAACAACATACCGATGGAGATAGTGTTTCGCGATGTATGTGGTACAAAAAAGCATACTGAATCAAATTGGGGAAGGGACTCGTGAACAAAATCATAGATAATTTGCCTGTTGAAATGCATTTACCCGGGTATCAATACTGCGGTCCTGGAACTCAGCTGAATAAGCGACTGGCATGAGGAGATCCTGGAATAAATAAACTAGACGAAGTTTGCAAAGAACACGATATAGCTTACCCGGAACCTCAGATTTAAAAGATCGACAAGCCGCCGATGAAGTTCTCATTTCAAAAGCTCAAAGAGTGAGAGAGGATCCGTCTCTGGCATGGAGAGAAAAATTAGCCGCTTCCACAGTTAAGAAAATCATGAAAACAAAACTCTGGTTTGGAATGGGAATAAAAAAATGGATTACCTCGTAAATGAATTTCACAAACCAATGTGGAAAAATTGTTCGAGACGGAAAGTGATTGTACTGGGCCTAAACAATCTATGGCAGACTGACTTGGTTGAAATGATACCATACACTAACTTAAATAAAGGGTTTAACTACCTGCTGACCTGCATTAACATCATGTCCAAGTTCGCTTGGGGCATTCCTTTTAAATCTTAATCTGGTAGAGATGTTACCGAAGCTATCAAGAAGATACTCGCAGGAGTGACCCCCCCCTACAAATTTACAAGTCAAATTAGGTAGTGAGTTCTACAATAAAGACTTCAAAGCGCTACTTAGGCGCCATAACATCAACATGTACTCTACGTACTCTAAAAAGACAGCGAGCGTGGTAGAACGTTTCAACAGAACGCTGAAAACTCGAATGTGGAAAAGATTCACCAGGCAGGGGAATTACAAGTGGATACACATTATCAACGAGTTGGTTTTGCATTACAACAACACGGTTCATTCCACCAAAAAACTGAAACCCGTAGAAGTAACCAGACGTCACGAACCATTGCTGAGACGAACTAGTCCTAAACGATTGCTAAAGAAACCCAAATTTGCTGTAGGAAATACAGTCAGGATATCTAAAGTAAAAAAAAAAATTCAATAAAGGATATTTGCAAAATGTTACCAACAAAGTATTCACGATCCGTAAAGTTCAAAAAACACAACCCCAGTTACGTATCTTTTGAAGAATGAGTCGGCTGAACCGGTGCTCGGAGGTTTCTACGAACAGGAAATTAAAAAAAAAACCTAGTTCCAGATTTATTTCCAGTGGAGCAGGTGACACATAAAAAGAAAAGAAAAGATGGGAAATGCTTTATTTCGTTAAATGGAAAGGCTACGATTCCAAATACAACAGCTGGATGACTAGGGTGAAGTCGTAACAAGGTAGCCGTAGGGGAACCTGCGGCTGGATTACCTCCTTTAAAGACTTAATTATAGCATGATAGTTTAAGCTGAATTCACTTGCCCATAGGCAAGAGTACTGACTGCATCATTGCATACCCATCTCTTGTCGTCGAAAGCCACCTTGTTGATGGTGACGGTTTTTAGTTCGTATGCCACAGAACGAATGTAAGATTCTAGAGTTCTTACGACGCTATTATTAAAAAAACACATTCTTGTACGTTTCGTGCATGACTTGTGTTGTTTTTTAAATGACTTTGCAAGCCATTTTGTTCTTCCCATCCGATTGTAATACGCTGTAGAGCTTAGACTTTAAACCTACAAACTCTGAAATAGAGCAAACCGCGCTCTCGTCTTTCATCTTTCCCAATACTTTTTTGTTGATGTCGGAGTGTAGAAAATGATCTTTGTGGTAGCCCGATGTGTCGAACAATGACGCATCCTCTTCCATATCTTTGTAAACATCATCCATTTCTATCGAATAACACAAACTATCCGTATCCGTTACTAGGAGTTTACATCTCCCCGGTCCATACTTTTTCATCATGTGGTCGTACTGAAACCGGTAGACTAATAACTTTGATAATTCCAAGACTCTAAAACCAACCATGATGGGCTTGTCCAAAATAATGTTTGCGGGGGTCTTTGTAAAAATTACCAAATCCTCGCTTAGAGAAGTGAAACTCGTGGTGCGTGGGTAAGATGCGTACTGGATAGCTTTCTCTTTCGTCGTTGCTATCAAGATGTTGTTTCTCTTACATTTGTTTTCGATCGTCTTCCCAAAATCGAATTATTCACCAGTTTGTAGAGGTTTTTGCTGTTTCTCATTATTAAACTCGATGTAAGGTTTCAGCCAAGGTGCTTGTTTAAAACTGATTGCTTTGAGTATTTTCTTGAGAACAATGCCGAGAGAAAGGTAGTGTTTCAAATTCCTATAGTGCACCACATACTTTGTCTTTGAGAAAAGGCTAGTGGTTAGCTTTAGGCCTTTGTTGTATTTTAACTGCAAGTCCTCGATTGCCCGATGGTGGAAAGGAGAAAGTATAAACTTTGTTATTTTCATGTGCTCCGGGGCTAACGGGAAATCATTGTGCGAAGTATCTCCGGGTATTCCAAGTCCACTTCTAATATCATCTCCGTAATTATCGAGATTTATATCCTCAAGCTTGTCTTCCGGCACCCATTCGTACTCTCCAGACCGTAGATACTCGCACATTACACAACCGTACAAGTTGTTGAAGTCCAAAAATATGATGTAAGAATTCTTTTTATCAGGGTCGAAGGTAGATGGTATGTAAGGGTTGTTGGCTTTAGCGTATCTTCTAGCTATAAACGAGACACTGCCACTTATACCCTTTTCCACCATAAGATGCATGTCAGTGTTAGTGAAGAGATACAAAGACACTCCTGTCCTCTTGAACGCCGTGTCCCAAGATAGAGAGGGTGTAGAAATGTAATGGGAGGGGGTTCATTTTATAACTAGCCAAACTCGTTGCTCTAAAGTTTTCAAAGACATCGGCTAAAAGCCCAACGTCTGTCCACAAATACAGGTCGTGGTAATCTCCAAACGTTTTGCATTTGCCTAAATCCCAAATCTTCATCGCATGTTTGTAAGATTCGGAGCAAATCAAACCTTTCAACAACGAGGTAAACGCTGACAGGGGAGGTAAACACCCCTCTACAAAAACTTCCACGTTTGTAAGGTATTCGTACGGAAATACTCCTTTTCGCTTAACACCTCGTACGAGTTCCATCGATTCTCCTTCGAAAAGCTTGTCCGTAATGCTAAAGTACTTTAAGTTCGAATCTAAAGTTTCCAACGATGCCGTTATAAACGCTAGACTATCGATGAAAGTAAAATCGCCTAATTTTATGCTGCTGATTCTTTCCTTGTTCTAAGTGATGATCTTCACGTTATGCAGAGCATTCAAGTCTTTAAACGAATTCAAAACCTTCACGACGAAATGACTGTCGTATTTTCGAAATTATGCATAACGACCTCTATGTTTTTGTTCAAAGTGTACGCAAAGTTACACTTGCTGTGCACGGCACCTCTAAATTCACCGGTGATGTGGTCGTGGTCTCGTACTTTCGTAAACCCGTTAAACTTTTCTTCGGGAGGGGTAAATGCACCGAGTGCTTAATTTCTAATTAGTAAAGTATCGGAACGTTCACTTGTTTGCAGAGGAAGGAATGGGGTAATTTACAACCCATCACAACCATTCTGGCTTCTGGAAGGTCCCTTTTTTGAAGACGTATACACTATATTATTTTGTTTCACCCCTTGCTATTTTGATTTATTTTGGTGAACAAAATAATGTTCCCCACTTGCTCTTCCCCCCAGATACGCCATGGGAGCTGGGGTGGATTGACTCTCCACCCCCACTTCCCCTAATGAAAAAAGGCACGTATTAAAAACATACAAACACTTAAAAACAGTAACCAACTGTTTTACCGAATTCAAGTTAGGATTGATGCAGAAAAAAAGCCACTCAAAAACAGAAATATAATGAAAAAGTCATAGGCCTACTTTAGAATATCTTTCAACGTTGTTATTGTTTCTTTCAACGTTTTATTTTATTTTTATTATCGTTTTAACAGTTACAAAATGCCAAAAAGCATTATCAACAATATCTGCAACACACCAGCTCCAACGCGATCGCCATGCTGCGGAAAAGTGGAAGCAAGAGAAAAGTGGAAATGTGAGTCTAGCAGATCGCAGCAACAGAAAAACCTCATCCATTCTACCTATAAATAACAGCACTTAAGTGTGACAAAACGTGACATGGGGAGGGGGGGTCTATCAAAATGTGCCATCACACTTTTATATTTTTATGTAAAGAACAACTATTAATAATCTGTACATTGACGTGCTCAGGCATCAGGAAAGTAAGGGGCTGTAAAACTGCTTCTGGTTGTACTGTCGTATTCAAGGAATTAAAGTGGCACTGTCAGCAAATGAAAGTCTGCAGAATGTGGCAACATCTAATGCTATCTAGTCCTATCTGCACCCGCTCGCATACTGCGGAAGCGGAGGATCGTACAAGCCATTTCTTTCAACAAAACAAACAAGCCACGTCTTGTGGAATGTAATGTATAGCTCATTCTGAATGTTTGATTGGGAAAGGCTTGAATTGAAGTTTTTCTCTTCAACCAGCTTTTTCCTTCGCAATACGACATGTCAATAATGCCTAGAAAATCTGAAATGGATGAAATATCAGTGAGCTAGCCTCAGTACATTCTAAAGAGTGCATGGACTCAAGGACGCCACCATCTGACGTCATGGTATTGATTCTGAGGAGCTTTGGATCAACGCTTTGCAGAGGTGTTGAATAAGGTTGTACTACAGTATCGGCCAGATCTTGAGAGAAAACGAGTACATGCGACTAATTTGTATGATATGGCTGCCAAAAACACCACTACTTGGATTGATTTGTACTTTTGCCGAGGACATCAGTTACAGCTCAAAAGAATGAAATGCTACCACTCTTTTCCTTAAAATGCTTTCCAACTACACGAACGTGTTGGTATATTTACATTTTACTTTAAAACTTGGTGATGGCAATGTGACAACTTTAAGTTTTGTACTTACAACCAAATGTAGGCTACTTACAATTGGTTTTAAAGCTAAGAAATATTTGTCAAGGAAAGCTGCGTAAAATTAATCGCAAAATAGATGTTACGGTTTAAGTCTAAAACTATGCTCTACCGACTGTCTGTACTGCTGAACATAACTCCATCGCTTAGCAACTCGGGAGTGCTGCTTCATAGTCTCAATCCTGGCCTCGCCTTCCCCTCCCCCCATACTTTCGAGAATAGAAGCACCTCGTATATGTGCTCTTGTCAATTGTGGCATGTGAACGATCTTAGGTATATCCTAGCAAAATTGTCCCTCTTCATCCGGAGATAACCTTAGCAGTTGAAAAGAACGTTAATTCGATTATTTCCATTTCCTTTATTTAGGGCTTCTTATTTTTAACTGGCTCATGGCAGATAAAATAAGCTGTTTTTTAAAGTTTTGTGCAGGTCCACAAAATTGCATTCCCAGAAAGAATTTTTCTCGGGGGGGGGGTGAGGTCAGTGTGACATAATTTTTCAGGGGGGTATGAGTACGTGTGACAAAATGTGACATGGGGAGGGAGGTGGTCAAAATCGGCCAAAAAAAGCGTGACATACTTTATGAATGGTCCCTTATCACAAACGTATAGCACGTTTATCAGGACGAATAGCATAGCCACCCACTGCACGGAGACTGAACATCCTGTTGACGAGAAATACTAAGACTCTCCTGGTTTCAAACACAATGAGTGACGTGCATTTACGTGGACTGGAGCCCCTTGCTATCCAAAAACTCACAAAAGTGGACATCATGAATTTACAAGGACCATCGCACCCCAACATTAGTCATCTAGTCAACAGAGACTTTAGCGCTGGCTCTGGAAGCACTGGAAAATTTCAAAACAACAAACGATGATATAGTAGTGAAAAGAAAAAGAATTAAACTTGAAGCCTGAGGAAGACAGATGAACACTGTCCGACCATCTACTGATTATATGCTGTCGAA
>JAHWFP010094634.1:110511-126640 GCA_023313725.1 Lithobius niger | reverse complement strand
AACTTAATGTGATTTTGACAATGTGGTACCACTTCATATAAAATTTGTGTTATTGTGCCGTACCAAGTTTGAACTGATAGTGTTCGACATGAATAACCCAATGATAGGTACCTCCATACTCAACTTTCGCTTTGACTGTTGAAAGTGTCATTTAAACTGTAGACGCAACTTTTTTCCTCCTGCGTGTAGGACGACTTTGGAACTCTCTTCCATCAGAGGTCGTTGAGACTGATAACATCATGATTTTTAAAACCAGACTTTTAGCCCATAGTATTGATGAAATGTATGATTATTTGTAATTCTATCTTTGGACGCTAGTTGTATTCAACTAGACATTTTTACAGTTGATGTGACGTAAGTGGCAATTCAGTTTGTCCTGACAATGGATGAATTTTATTATTATTGTATTATCATTGTATTTTAACCAAATTTTTTGGCGATCTGCATCGGCCGCTAGAATAAACATCATTCAAGATTTGTAACTGAGACGGAAAGTAGAAAATTGTAGCCTAATTCGTTCATTATTACGTAGGCCATCTGCATTAAATTGTTCCAGTGAAGCACTTGATGCTAGCCGCACACTATTTAGATGAATTAGTACGAGTCAAAGAAACGCAGTATTACGTTGTTGCAGATTTGTACGACAAGCCGGGGTATTTTTCACCACTATTCGGGAAATGTAGTTCGGATGAGTGGGGCCCAGGCGTTAGTCGATGCATGGATTTATATACTATCACACTGCGTGGTAAGCTCCATGGTCGATGTAGGAACAATATAAAAACAATGTAAGGCTGAGTGAGATGGTATGCGCAGAAACTCCTGTCTAGTAAATGTACCAATCCATTCGAGATAATCGCTTTCCCTTCAATGCAGTGGCCACGTGGTTTGTTTGGAAACCCCCCTCCCCCCATTGTGGTTACTTGTGGCCTAAAGCCGACCTCCCCCCCACCCCCTGGCCGACCACATGGTTTTTGAATGGCCCCTAAGGTTACCAAACAACTTACACATAAAATAGAACACTGGGAGGTTTGTGGATAAAAACGCAACATCCTTCTAAACGGGGCTATCCTTTATCTCCCAGGGGTAGAAAGACGGTTTTTTATAAAGAAAACCATTTCGTATAAAACTTAAAGAGGAACTAACCGGGGACAGATTACAATTCCCATAGAATACTCCTAATGAATATTATTATACGTGTCGTACAATCTTTGTAATTATCCTTCCACAGAGGAAGGCGTTGATAATGACAAAAAGAGCAAGCATTGGCACTTAAAATTTAGGTGTGAAAGTCCAAAACAGGGATTAACTGGAAGTTGCTTAAGGATGAGCTTCCAACGGACCAAAACTGTCATAATAAGGACACAAATTAATTTTCAGTCAATTTTTACTGAAAACAAAATGTTTGAACAACTTTACTGTTTAAACAAAATACCGGCTAAGTGTGTCGGAATTGACATGTTTCTTTTCAGGTTTGTGCAGTCTCTGAAGTTTAAAATTAAAATTTCAACCAGGGACGACGCTAAGTGGGGGCGCTCGCCCCACCTCATTTTTGGCCTCCCCCCCCCCCTGGGGCGCCCCCCCCCACTCATCAGAGCAAAATAAAACGTATAAACGAAGAAAATTCTGGTTATTGATTAAGAAACTATGTTAGTTTCTTTTAAAGCGACAAGAAGGACTTGAGGTTACATCAATAGAGCCCAGTTGTTACTGTGAGAGTTGAAAGATCATCTTTTTTACAGCTGGATTTAAAAATGCTTCCAAAAAATAGGGTATGAAGCAGTTAAGAACATTCGGTGTGAGAAAGAATTACAAGAGTGTTGAATTTTTTTTTTGGGAGGGGGGGGACCGCTAAAGTTGAATTTTTCGGTTCGCCCCCCTGGCTAAAATTGCTGCCCCACTGCCGCCTCCCCAATAAAGTGATTCTAGCGTCGTCCCTGATTTCAACATGAATACTATTTAGGTTTTAGTTGCTCCTAGATGGAGCCACACTTGTATTGGCCTACAACTCATTATTTAAAATAAGCTAGCCTGGGAAAACACTGGGTTCAGGTTTTCGTTTTTAATTGTAAAAAAAAAACTCTTGATTAGAGACAAAAACTACTTTAGGTTAGGTTCAACAATCTCTGTTTCACGGGGAACCCCTATTCATTACTAGAGCCATAATTAGGCCTTAATTTCCACCCTAGACTGACATAGAGTTCACACTAAAACATTGGTCCTAATTTTAAAGAGGATCAGAAAAAAAAAACTAGCATGTTTAGTTGTTCAGTAGGGAGACCTAATCCAAGGTTTTACATACTCATAAACTGAAAAAAAAACTAGTTAAATTAGATTGAACTCAGGCAACCTGATTTTACCAAATTCGGGGTAAAAATTAAAACATTCAACAGAAGTACGTTTTCTGCCGATCTTGGATTGCATAGATTTATAAGTGTCTAACATTAGGTTAGGTTGTGATTTGCTCCTTGCAACAAGCCAACTTGTGAAGCTGGTTTCACTAAATTCCGGTTTTCCGGACATGGACAAATGGCGGCTTACATCACTATCTGAAGAGCTCCTTTTTAATTTTACCTGAACACCATGACGACACTGTAGCTAATCGTGAATTGTTGGGGCGTGGTCAGTTTCCGCTTGCTGCTGTGGTACACGACGTAGGCTAGAGGAATTTTTAATGAGTTTCTTCTCATCCAAAAGTTTTGCCTGGGTGGGCTGAACGACGATAGGTTGTTGTTGGGGGGGGGGTCACTTGTGGCTTGACCAATCCCGCAGGATGTGGGGGGTCACTCCCATCTATACGGGCGTGGGTTTGTTTACGTTTGCGCGAGCGTCTCTTAGATTGGCTCGTGCTATTGTCTGCATTATCAGACTTTGTTGGGGGCGTTGCCACACGATCGGGGGTCGCGGGCAGATTCACGTGGATTATGATTCAGCTCGTGCAAAAGGTTTAAGGCATTAATTCCGTTTACGCCAAGTACAATTTCGAAAATTGATCTAGCTGCTGAGGAAACACAAGCTACTGTCTTCAATACTGTACCGTCAGTTAATTTTAGACGTAAGTTAACCTGACTTAACTCTACAATATCACTGTTTAAAATAGTCTGCTGACACCTGACTGTTTGTTTTAAGCGTGGCCACTTTCTGGCCAATTTAGAGCTGACAACATTTACACAACTGCCGGAATTTTAATGTTACGTTGGCCTACGAAACCATTTACGGTACTAGACTGTAAAATTTCTCTGGCATTTTTACCTACATGAAAGCACGCATTAGCTTGCTCCGGGACTTTTTGGTTAAGTTCGGGGCATCGATTACGCAGGTGCGAAAACGATCCGCACACATAGCACGATCTACCGTTAGGTTTACTAAAGTTAGATTTTACACTGTCGCTACTATCAGCGTTAGCATCTAGGCTAGTTACGCTGTCACTGTTATTATTTTTAGTCCCAACCGGGTTAGCTAAGGAATTATGATTTTGTTTATCATTTCTAGAGTTAGGGGAAGCTTTAGAAGCTTGACTACCCGAATTAGTGCTAGCTTTGCTTCGGCTAACGTGCCGGTTTTGACTTAATCGGGAAGCCATTTACGTAATGCAACGGGGCAGGCTTTCGTGAACTGTTCTAGTAACATTAAATTCACTAGTTGGTCATAGCTTTTATTTACTTTAGCTAGTGCGACCCAACGGGAAAACAAGGTTTCCAGATTGAAAGCATAATCGTGAAATAATTGCTCCGGCAATTTTTCTACGTTACGAAACTGGGTTTGTACGGACTCCTTAGTTTGCACAAACTGTAATGGTATTCTGTGCTGCGGCATGATTGGAGAGGATACCCGGACTCCAAACATCAAAAACCTCGGGGAAAAACACAGTTTTCTGAAGCTCCACACTTCAGCCCCCCCCCCCCGGCCAAAATCCACCGACTTTGGTTGAAGATTTCGACCAGAAGCTACCATCCGAATCGGCCAAACATAGAAGATCTTAATAGCCACGCATCTGAACTTCATTCCTGTGAAAACAAAGAACATTAAATTTCCTTCTGGTTTGTCTACTGCATCACTAACAAAAAGTCACCAAACTGGGCCGTAGCGGTCAAACTTCCGGCCGCCGTAGCTTCCAAAACCCTGTACAAATGTAATTACTTCTTTTCATTTTTATTCAGGCATAAAGCCAAACTATACTAGCTTAGTTGTGTTCTAGGAGTAGTATCCTTTAAGGTACCGAACTTCACATATATGTTAAATACAAACTGTGTACGATATTTTTTATCTTGTTTGTAGGTACCACAAATGCTATGAAAAATGTCCGACTTTTCTTTATCGCCATTCTCTGCCGAGACAAAACTCCACTTATAATTTCATATAGACCTTTTTCTGAGCTAGTTTGTTTAACCTTTTTTTTTTATTTAATCCTTTGCCCCGGATCACTGCCTTTGCCTTGCCTTCCCTCAGAAACGATTTTAACGCTCGTGAATGTATTTGTTGTAAATAGTAAGCTGTTGACTCGGCCGTGACTACCAACAATCCAAGTGCAAAACAAACGATCTATTCCATCAATTAAATTGTGAAAATCCAATTGTGCTTTACACTTCGACCCCTTCCTTCAATAGTTGCAGTGCATAACACTGTAGTTTAATATTTTCTACACCAAAACTCCCAAAGTAACAAAAATGCCAATTTTCCATTGTCTAACAGTTGAAAACACGTTATTGGCTCATGTGTACATAGTCCCTGTTCCTTCAAACGGCTCCCAAGCAAAAGCCTTTGTTCACACGACTTCTCCTCCCACTTTCCATTGTTCCCCAGGCCCTCAGCCAACCAGACCCCCGTAGCTATCCTCGGCGTCCGCGCCAACTTCCGGTAATGTGTATATAACCCCAGCCCCAAATTCACTAGCGAGCACAGCTCACAAATCTAAGACAAGTGGTGGTCACGGCCGGTCAGGAGTGGAGATGCCGCGTTCTGAAGGATGCCATGCCGGGCAAAGGAGTGGTCAGTATGTCGTACTAGTTTAAATTGAAAGTTTACTTTTAGGACCCCCATTCTAAATTTTATAGTTTAATTTTAACGTACCTCTTGTTTTAGACTTTTGCAGTGGAGTAAGCCAAACGGCATTTTCGGACTTAACTCGATGTAACTTCAGAGTGGTTCTCTTCCTAAAAACCAACGTTCCTTTGTTTATTTTAAACCACGTTTTAACTTAAACGGCAGACAGTGGCCCTTGAGGATTCGGGAGTCTTTTGCGAGAGATTTTTCTGTCTGGGTTAATTGTATAATTTAGCGGATGCGGTTATAAATTAACGGATTCTTCTGGAATTCAACTTACTTTTTCTATTCGAAAAGTGTATTAATGTAAAAAGTCTGTTGTTGCTTTTTGTTCTTGAATTTTCTTTCATGTAAATTTGTTAGCTTTCACGGAAAGCCTTCCTACTTTAATTTAAAGCGTTGGTTGTAAACTAGTAACCAAAATGTAAAGTGCCTTTTTCATTTGTCGTGATTTTTTATTAAAACCAAGAGCTTTTAAAACTTCAAGTACGGTTTCTAGTGTAGATTAATTGCTTGCGTTTAAATAACATGTAGCCCATTTTATTCTAAACCCCCTTAGCTTTTAAACTTACCCACCAGTGGTGGCAGCCTTAAAGACCAGGTAGAAATACTGGATAGCCTAATTTTATTTAGTTAGGAAAGATATCTTCACTCCCTCCCGGATTGAGGCCCTACAGAGCTGTTTTAAAATAAAATAGTCGACCAAGTCATTTCTACATGTAAGAAAGTCAACCATGAGTGCGGAGACGTTACAAGCACCTAGCCCGTCGTAGCGTCCGACGCTACAAAACCTGTCAAGAAGTTTAGTCTTAACAACTTTATAGTCATGCCTGTCAGCGTCTTGGAGCTGATCACACACCTTGATTAACACTTCTCCTAAAATGGGCTGTAAGCCTACGACCCATTCCTCTTTGGGAATTTTCTGCGTTAACATTGTTCTTTCAAAAATTTTCAAAAAACTGTTAATCTCTGAGTTGGGCAAGAATTTGACAAGAATTTATATTAAAAACAGTTTCAACCTTTACATGTTATGTCCAAAGAACAACAATTTCGACAAGAAAAAGTTCTGCCAGGAACTCGCAAGAACCTGTTATTAAGTGTAAACCGCGGGAATTACACGAAATACTACCAGACTATGTTTTCTAGGTGCGACTTAGAATCAAATCTGCCATTTAGAATTTGTCACTTCAAGTTAACAAAAACTCTGCCAATCAACGAAAACACTTACATGAGTTTGGGCAACTAGCCATCGAAGTCACTGCTTCTGCAAACCTAATTGGTTTAAGTGATCTAATTAGTGTTTGAGTAAATTCACACTAAAAACACGGAAAAAAAAGGTGGTTTTTATAAAGGGACCGTGAACCCTGACGTTATGGGGGTCATTAATGCCGATCATGGTACCACCTCCATAAATTCTCAAAGCTTAAGGTTAGATATTAAGTTTAGAACTATAATTTCGAATGGGGTTTTCAAAAGTTAAACTTTCTAAGCTAATACTAGTTATACGAACCAACTACCTTTGCCCGGCATGGCAACATTCGGACGGGACATCTCCTATACCGACTGGCGTAGTCACCTCTGGCTTTGAGATCTGCTGAGCATGTGCTAACGATTGCCTCCTGGGGCTGGGGTTATATACACATTACCGGAAGTTCGCGCAGACGCGTAGGAGAGCTTCGCGGCCTGGTTGGCTGAGGGCCTTGAGAACAATGGAAAAGTCGGCAGCGCAAAGGATTTTTCGCTTGGCGCCGTTTGAAGGAACAATTATTGACTGCGTGGTAGAGAGAGGCCAATTGAGTTATACTCATTGTTTAGAACGTGAATAAGGCCTTTAATTACTACGGATTGTTTGTTTTTAAACCACGATGTTATGCATCGCGACTATTGAAGGAAGGATCTCAATAAATTCGGTTTTTAGCATTGGGAAGCCAGGTTTTACTTTGGAAAACTGAAAGCCAAGTTGGTTTTGCTAGGAACAACTAAGTACAAACAGAAAAGACGTGTCCGGGAAAATTCGTAAGATAAAATGTTGCCTAAGCTCCGGTAGTGGTGATGGCAAAAGATTACGTTAAATATTTTATAAAGGCAAAGTTTAAAAGTACCAGCAAGATGCTAAAACGCATTTTAAATAGTTTCAATCATTATTTACAGCCGCAGATAATTGGTTTTGGCAGTTGGAAATTTCTCAAAAGTATTCAAGATCGTCACCGTAAATAAACTTAAGAAATATCAAACAAAGTATGTCTGTACATCAATATTAGGTTAAGTACCTCCTATCACACACTAAGCTAATGTCTTTGGCTTTATGCTTAAGTGAAAACAAAAAGCAAATACAATTTTTTTACAAGTTGCGAAAAATGGCGTTCCATGAATTACGGGAGTTACGGCTTCAGTTTTGAAGGTTTTTCCAAATGGTGTAGTCCTGGTTGTAGATCGAATTTTCGGGATCTGTTTCCGGGCGAATACAGCTGAAGTCTGTGGCTATTAAGGGCTTCCAAGTTGAAACGATTTGGTCCATTTTTCACGGAGTTATGGTGATCCAAAGACCGAGGTCTTTTTAGCGCTGGAGCGCAAAATAAAAAAAAAATTGTTCGTTGCCATAAACGAAATTTTACCCTCAGGTTTTTGATGGTTTGAGTTGAGGTCTCCTCTCAAATCTAGTGAAGAACAGGCCTTCTTTACAACACAAAATAATGAAACTTCTCTAACCCAAAATTAATTGCAAGCAATTCTTTCTCAATTTGAGGGTATTGTTGTTGAGCGGTATTCAGAGACAGTGATGCGTAAGCAATCGGCTTTTCATCATGCAACAGGACTGCTCCCAGGCCTTGGGAACTCGCGTCGACTGACTGCACAACAGGCAGTTCTCTGTTAAAATATTGCAACACTGGTGGGTTGACGAACACAGTTTTTAGCTCTTCAAAGCACTCCTGTGCATCAAACACAAATGCAACATCTTTTTTTTAGTAGCCTACGTAAAGTAAAAGGTCATGTCGACCTTTGGGAACAGGGTAGTTTAATACAGCGTTCAGCTTTGTATCATGAGGTTCAAGACCATTAGCAGAGATTATATGACCTAGATAACAAACTTTGTCAAATGCCACTTTGCACTTTTCAGCATTAAGTTTTAAATTTACTTTTCATACGGTTTCCAACATTTTACGAAGCTGAACGCAGTGATCATTATCGTCTATTGTGGCTACAAACAAATCATCAAAATATGGCTTGACAGACTCCACATTTTCAAATGCTTGATCCATTGCCATCCGAAAGGCTTCAGGTGAATGGGTAGTGAGGTCACAAGCAGGCGCAAGCCTCATATGCGACGACCCCAGAACGATGACCAAAGGAGTAGGGAATCCAAGGGCCTCGGCACGGTCGCGCCGAAAGCAAGAGGTCCGGAGAGCTGGAGAGAGCAACCACATAGCATGGTGGCCTAGAGAAGAAAGATAACACAAGGTCCCAAGCCAACGCTTATATGGAAGGAGTACGTCCGCGCAAGTGCACTCAGAGACTACCGAGCTAGCAGGGAAGCCGACTAGTTCTTGGGGGAGTTTGCATTATAGTAGGCAATGCTTTAAATTACAGGTACGGTATATTTTCGTCTGCATATAGAAACATATTTTAAGAATTATCACCTGAACACATGTGCGAGTTCCAAATTTACAAGAATATTTTTAGTAAACTTGATTTTCATTGAGTATTTTCAATTTTTTCCACTGTTAACTGATCACATGGATCTGTACTAAAAGATGACATTTTTACCTACAAAATTAGCCTAATTTTATGAGTCTATCATGTTTAGAAGCGAAGTTACCGCCGATTACATAGACGCGTGCACGCCAGGAATTTTTACCATCTGGAAACTTAGTTTATCACTTCAGAAGAGTGCTTGGAAAAGCAGCGTGAAAGAGTTAAAGTGGCACTATCACTTATTGAAAGTAGGCAGAATCTGGCAACATCTAGCGCTATCACCTACAATCTAGCACTTGCGTGCACCAAGCGAAAATATGCAAAATGGCATTTCTTTTAACGAAACAAGCAATCCACGATCTCTTTAATTATTGTGTGAAAATTTGGTACGTCCTCGCCCACCTGGGAGCAAGCTGTACAGGTTAACAATATCAATGCCGCTAGATGGCGCCATGGCATTTTCGTTCGCATTTCAAACGGTGATAGTGCCACCTTAAAGGAGGAACAACTACCAGCTATGGGCAACATGCAACTCCAATACTTTAATTTCAGAAACTGGCAAACACCCAGATGAGGGGCTGCCGCTAAGTTCATTTAACAGTGATCTTCATTTCACACTGTACTTTGTCACTTGATATTGTATATGGTGTTGTGGATTTTAAACTTGTTGCACAGATGTCGGGTTTCACCCCCCGACTGGGGTTTCTGGCCGCGGATTAACTCAGTTGAGACTCAACTCAGGCAAACCAACTTGGTTTATTCTTCACATTCTCATGAGTTACAAACACTTGGCTGGCGGACGGGAGAGCGCACTCGTTGCGCGTCCTTACGCTTAGCTGCCTGCTCTGGACTCTCTGAGGAGCTTGCCCAAGCAAGGATACAGCTCGGGAGGTAGCGCTACCCCGGGTTCCACCCCCCACTGGGGTTTCTGGCAGCGGATTCACTGAGTCGAGACTCAACTCAGGCAAACCAACTTGGTTTATGCTTCACATCACATATTGCATTACAACTATGACAGCGGATGGGAGAGCGCACTCGTTGCGCGTCCTCATGCATTGCTGCCTGCTCTGGACTCTCAAAGGAACTCGTCCTCCAAGGGCAGCCGCCCAAGCAAGGATACAGCGCGGGAGGGAGCGCTACCGCATAACGCAGACTGTCTGGAAAGGAGTCATTTCATGGGTGGCAGTTAGCTGAAGTAAACTTTGTAGCCATTTTCTTTGAGTATGCAACGGACTTGATACGCGGAAGGACCAATCTATGGAATGGAGTGTCATAACTTCTTTTCATTAATTCCTGTTTGGTCGCTGGTTGTTTGGATGGCTTGGTAGAAGAAATATTTGCACTATCATCTATTGAATAGTGATTTCAGTGGCTTCAGAGTTTTGTGCGTGTGTGTGCGTTGATTCTTCTAGCTTCATTCCAAATAAAGTTTCGTTTGAGGTCAATCGACCGCCCTCAAATGAAACCTTATACAGAACGAAGCTGGAAGAATCACTACACACACAAGAACCCAAGGCCACTGACCTCGCTAGCAGAGACATAACCAAACACAGCAAAAACCAATAACTCACAAATTTCATCACCAAACCATCCAACCAATCCAAACCACTTGCGACCAAATAGGAAATGATGAAAACAAGCTACGATACTCATTCCAGACACGACCATCGACAACTCCACGAAAAGGATACAAAGTATGACTTCAGCATACTACCACTCGTCAAACGCCAATGCCTCCCAGACAGTCAATGCAACAAGTTTTAAAACCCTCAATACTGTACGCAACATCAAGTGCACAATGTGGAAGTGCCAACTGCATCGGAGAATCCACTCAAGTCTCAAACCCTCTTAAAACAGCTTAAACAGCACCAATACACAACTGCCTAATACAACACCAACAACGAACTTACAGTATACAACATATTCGAAGGCCATCTGCCTGATTTTGAAAATATTACCATCATCACAACCGAACACAACAAACTACTCCAACTCGCCATCTCTCCAACCGTCGTTGCAAGCCACCGAGATATTATGGTAAACCTGCACCAGGAGGCATACAATCATGATGCCAACATGCTTCATGGGTCCAGCAAAAGAGCATCACCCTGATGGCCAACAAATGTTGAGGAAGAAGCGCAGCAGCAACAGATTAAAAAAATTCAACAATCATCATTTTCATGGACTGGATGACAGATCCAACTTTTATCATTTTCAACAAAATCTGCACCAGCAAAATATATGCGCTTTCATTTACCTGATTTGTCCAGCCAAGAGTGGATTTATGGCATATAGCCAATCATGAACTTCTTTGTCCCCTAATGTTTGAAGGAGGAAGCCACGATGTTTCGTTACAACAGAAAATGTGTTGGGAACCTAAAACAATACACAAACTACACATCAGAAAAAAGAAACACTACCTTCATGTGCACGTGAACGTCACAACTGTGATACTGAACTTTAAATAATATGATTACGACTTAAAAATTTTAAAATTATTTTATGAACGCGTAAACATTAATAAGACAATGTTAATAAAAGAACGAAGGAACTTCTCATCCTGTGCTGGCATCTGTCTATCGGTATCCACAATAACTTTTCAATCTATTGTCCAATTAATTTTAAATTTTTGTGTTCATTCTGGCACCTTATTTGTGGATTTATGTTTGCAAATCAATAAAATTGAGTGAGGGATTAAGGGTGGCTTTAAAATGTGTGAAATTTGTCAAATATTAATTCACAGAAATTAATCAGAAAGTTATGTGCACTCAAATGCTTTGCACGTAAATCGACATCAAACAGCACTCGTCTCACATCTTTCAATTAATAGAATAGAATATGTCGGCCAGTAAGCTTAGAGCTTTTTTAAGGCCCAAGTAGCAGATGTTAAGTGGAAGCTACCACCATCATTTCAGTTGTTTAAGGGAGGAAACCAGAGAACCCAGAGAAAACCCTCGTGCAACGGGTGGGAAACAACCAGAAAAAAAACCATACATTTACACTTCCCTTCACAAGAATCGAACCTGGGTCTGTAAGAAGCCAGAGATGTACAGCCGGGACCAAGACGCCTAATGGTGAAAATTGTTCATTGATAAATTCAAACATTTTTATACAAGTAATTTATTCACCTCAATAGCAATATGCTAGTTTTGCAGCATGAAAGACCCTCTGCAACATAGGCCAGCCATCTGTATTTAGCAGATGGAACATATTGCACATATTGGTAGTTTCACTCAACGTTTTGCATTACTAAAATCTAGTACGAATTAGTTACAATGCAGATTTTGAGCTTGAAACTTCCTTCCAAGATTACTGTGCATCATTTCTGTCAAGTTTTTGGTGGCTCTATGCCTTTCATGACACACATACACAATTACACATTTAAGGCAACATCAATAGCTATATTAAATCTGAAGGTTTGTTTGAAAAAACCACGTGGAGGTTTACTTTGAATTGAAGCTGACATGTATTAAGCACAAGACTAACAGACTTTCAAAGTTATACATTCAATCACAAACTAATGGATTTTAATCTATAACTTTGAAAGTGCGTTATTCTACTTAAAACTGAAGATTTGGTTAACACATTTCACATTCCGATACAATACTAGGCTATAATGTACATCAACATACAGAAATAAACATAAAAGAATCTTAGTTTTATTTTGCATAAGACTCTTGCTGTTGTGCTATTGTGTTTACTATTATTGTACACCATATTAAAAAGCAGTAAAATGGGGGATCTAGAAAATCAATGGCATGGTAGTGTTTTTAATACTATACCATACTACACACAATAACTGACACTTAAGAAATGTACCTACCACCTTCATTATATTGGTAAAAAGAAAAAACATTACATATTACTAAAAAAAAAATATCTACTTTCAACTAATTGACTGTGAGAGGTTTAAAGGGAACGCCATTAATTAATCATATAATTAATGCCTGAAAGTATAGTTTTCTGTGCCAGCTACTACTGACGACTTAAATTTCTTTTAATACATTTCTCAAACACAGGAGAGCAATAATAAATACTGTAATAAGAACAATATAAAACTGCACGACGGCAACTGATGCTTTCTGAATACCATTTTGTGGTTATATAACATTACAAGGTTTCCTTGACCACATTTTAGTTTTAGACAAACTGAGAAAGGTTTATCATAATTACAACTCTAGCCTACACATAGATATAATCTAGCTTAACAAGTATTCCGTTACGAGTAGTAGGCTAACAAAGAGCAGTTATAAAGAGTCAAAGAGTAAAACAGGGTCTCTGTCTTTCTCACATTACTTTCTGGTAGGCTACATATTTAATACTTTCAGAATCATGGTGGAACAGTCACTTTACATGCTCATTGTTTTTACTTTTGAAAACAACAATCACTCACTACAGATTGCCATCAAATGCAACTCAAATATTTATAAAATTACAAAACTAAACGGAAAAAGAAAATAGGGTTTTCCAATATTGCCCTCCAACCCCCCACAGTCAAGTCGTCTTGAAAACTACTTTGTAATCACAGCTGTGACACGGCTTTTATTCTTGACAGTTATGTACCTTTGCTTTATGCTTAGGTGATCGCGTCCACATACTCTTGCGACCTGAGGGGACAGTGGGTGACTGGACTGAAGCTAAAAGGGAAAACTAAGGAGAAAATAAATAAATGGGAGAATACACAAACGCACACACTTACTGAAAAAAAAAATGAAAAATAAAGAGTAACATAAAGTCATTTTACTGAACAGTCAGCAAAGCGTGTAGCACTAGATTAGATAATAAAATTAAAAAACTCCATCCATAATCTCCAGAGATTATACCTTAAAAAGAGCACAGTCCAAAACTATCTTAGGGCCAATTTTGGTTTTACACATTTTTTTTCTGCTCCCATATGGCCATAGGTCAATCGCAAGAATAGCTCTGGCATTCAGCTGGCTTGCAGATGAAAGCTCTAACTACTCAGCCGTTGTTACTCACTAAGTTTAGGGTCTCCATGGGCCCCTTACAAAGCTAGTGTACTACCAGTTTTTTTTTCGTTAACCTTCTACGGATAGCAGTTGAAAACTATAAATGTCACAAACGGCTTATAATTCTAAAAAGAGCGCTAAATCAACCTTTAACCCCTTTAGGGTAAATTCTGTTTACTGACATTTTTTGTATGGCTCATAAGGACATAGGTCAGTCATGAGATTTGAACTAGCATCAGCTTGACTAGGGCGTCACAACGCTAACCACTTGACACTTGCTCGAGGTCTATGGGAAACCCTAACAAAGTGCATGTTATGCCTCATATTTGGTTTTCTTCAGTCCTCATTCTACAGTTATAAGGTAGACCCATTATTACTTCACTAAAAACTTAGTTCTCGTATTTAGGAGGGGCCGATGAAACAAAATGATACAAAATAGACTGGTTGTAATGAACGTAGCACTTCGATTTAGTGGCCATTGAATTTAACAGCAGTCATTACGTTTAATAAACTGGTTGATTATTATTTAATGTCAGGAACGCATTCACAACTAAGATAAGCAAAATTTAAATATGTCAAGCTGCTTACTTTTAACTGTAGAAGCCATTGTAAACGAAGCACTTGTACACACAATTTCAATAGATTCCAAGATTAAATATCCAATCTTAGCGCCAAGGTTGAACCGCCAAAATTCGAATGACACTAGAACCTAACTAGTGGAGGTAGTGAAAAGTTCCTGAAGGAAATAGTCGACTGCGTTTTTATATCTCCAGCATCACTGACTATCGAAAATTCACTAAGATTGGATTTTTAATCTTGGAATCTTTTGAATTGTCCATATAAGTGCTTCGTTTACTATGAACAGAATAAACCTACATGCACAAAAAGTGAGGACTGTTGAAGACTTAACATAAAAATGGAGATCTACCAGAGTAAATGACTTGTACTCGCAGAAGAATCGAAGTTCTCCAGTAGAATCCGACGAAACTGTTACAAATGGGATATCCGCTTCGTGCACATTTGAACTTACCCACTTGGCAGACAATTTATGCAAAAGTCATGCGTCACTTCCCGTGTTCCAGGTCTCGCTCGCAGACCTCAATTAAAATATATAGGTTAAAGAATACGTTACAAATAAAAAATATAGATATTTATAGGTTATTTTTCAGCTAATATATAGGCTTTTCTAGGTTTTTTTTTGGTGTATTTTTCTAATCAGCACAATTTAAAGGGCAAATAAGGTGATTTACTCTTTGTTTATTAACTAGCCATATCGTTAGTTTCGTTCACTCTATTGATGTTGATCCACGCTTCATATGCCTCAAATTCTTTCATTTTATTGTGTAAAATTAACACTTACATTTGTAGCGGCGGACGCTACGACGGCTGAGGTGCTTGCAGCGCCCCCGACATCCTTGGTTGACGAGTACTTCCTTGCATAAGGTTACGTGGTTATTTCGACTTTTTACGATAATAAACACAGCATGGGCTACAGTCCCGGCATGGGGGATGGAGCGTCGGTGTCCTATTCTAGGCCTAACCTTAATGCATCCGGTAATTACACTGCCACCAACGGTGGATTAATTTAATTGATTAACGAAGTATAAAGCTAAAATGGGCTACATAATAATTTACACAAGATACAATTAATCTTACTAGGGAACGAACCTGAGGTTTAAAAACTCTTGGTTTTTATTTTAAATCATCAGAATAATAACAAAGAAATCACTTTACATTTGGAGTTCACTAGTTTAAGCTTTTGACACGTTTGGCAAAAACCTTAAACACTTAATTTAGACAAGAAAAAGTATTTTTATCTTGGGTTCCTATCCAGGAATACCCAGCAAGCTGAACCGCGTCCGCTAAGTTACAACTATATTTGACAACTGCAGTTTTCAAGTCGTCCCACAGTTATTTTTCCTCGCGAGGATCAAACCGTCCCTTTGTTTACATTTAAGAAATGAACAAAGAATGAAACCGGGTTTTTAGGAAGAGATGTCTACTCTAACATTATGGCGGTAAAGACCAGCAATGCCGATAAGGTTTACCAACCATAAAGACTACAAGCTAGAGGTTAATTTAATTTAGACTATAAATTTAGAATTGGGGGGTCCTAAAGGTAAACTTCTAAAGTTAAACTAGTTACTTACAACCACTACCATTTTGCCCGGCATGGAAACCACGGACGAGACATCTCCATTCCCGACTGGCGTGACCCTTCTAGCTTGAGAGATCTGTGAGCTGTACTGACGATTGCATTCTGGGGCTGGGGTTTTATACACACTACCGGACGTTCGCGCGGACGGGCAGGGGAGCTACAGGGGTCTGATTGGCTGAGGGCCAGGAGAACAATGGAAAGTGGGAGGAGAAGTCGGTATGGCAAAGGGTTTTGGTGCAGAGCCGTTTGAAGGAGTAGAGAATGGTTA
>JAHWFP010094634.1:56274-110411 GCA_023313725.1 Lithobius niger | reverse complement strand
AAGCTAGTACAAACATTCGGATGGGTCCAGTCGGGTTTTGGTCGAGATTTGGAGAAAAAATATTTACACAAAAAATTAGTGTCCGGTGATTGCCGATGTCGAATTGGTTCGGACTAATGGTAGCGTTTTGGGGGCAAAAGATTATTATTAATAAAACATGAAAAGAATAAATAGACTAGCTTAGATAATGCTACAACGCATTTAAGTTTAAGTAGAATAAATAACTTCAAAGTTAAAGGACAGGTGACGATCGCTGTGGAAATTTTTCATAAAGGTTGCAGCTGTTCAACACAATAAAAAATATCACACTTACAAAGTTATCTGCACCATTAAGTATGAGGTTAAGTAACTTCGCAGAGGAAGCCCCACCTATTTAACACTAAGCTAATGTCTTTGGGCTTTTTGCCCTAAATAGAAGTAATAAAATCGAAAATACAGATTACAAGTTTTAATAATGGCGGCCATGAGGAAGGAGCACTGCGTTGGTTTTGGAGTGTTTTTCCAATGACAATTTTGAGAGTTCAGGAGGGATTTCTGGAAATGTGGCTTCCTGAAGACTTGGGTAATGTGTCTGGCTATTAAAGGGTTCCAAGATGGGCCATTTCTGTCCATTAATAAAAATATGGCTGAGGGTCAAAGACCGAGGTCTTTTTGGCGTTTGAAGCGCTCAATAAAAAAAAAATGTTCCATGAATTTTTTGATCTTTGGAGGCCATGTATCCTCTCCAATCGTTTTTTCGACAAGCCGACATTACACATTTGGGTTGGTGGAGGGGGGAGGGGGGGCAGAAGCGAAGACATTTTCAGAAATTTTGACTGCCGGAAGTATCATTTATCAGGTCAAGAAATTAATTTTCCCGAATTTGGTCAGTGGATTTTTGGTGTCTCTACTTTTTCGGAGCCAAAAAACTGTATGACCCTGTCTGCCCTCTAGAAGGCCTGGGATATCCATGTCTTCCACCTCGCGAAGACCTGAGAAATCCATGAAGCTTCCCCTACATTTTCCTCTTGCAGTGTAAAGCAGAACCAGGCTGCAAGTAATCTAATAAGTAACACTCATTGTAACATTGTAAGCTTAACAGTGTTAGGCTAGGATGTTGATAAACGAACACAGGTAGGCTACTGAGCTAAAGAGCAATTCAGAGGTATAAGCGTCATGTAGCTACTCGCGACAAACGAGGACTGAACACCAGATTTAGGATGAAGGAATGAACATTTGCATGAATTTTGGTGTGAATTAGGAAGAAAAAAAACAGAAATGTTGCATGAAACTCACATTTAGAATCCGTGGTCAACTATCGGAAATGATTATTAACTCCGTTATTTGATGACTCATAGTAGTAATGACTTGTAAACAAATTGGGAGTATTTGAGTAGTAGCAAGAATTTATAGGGTTTACCCTATAAATTCTGGGTAGTAGTAATTACTTGCAAACAAATTTTGAGTATTTTTAGAATTTTAGTAAGGATTGAACTACAAACTGGATTGTGGTCAATTAAAAAATAATTTATTTTAGGTTTAGTTGACTTTATGTAAGCTTGACTGTTGGAGTAGACTTGCAGCAGTTGGGAATTTTACAATTTTTTTACATGGTTGATTTATGAATCACTTTTTGAAAATTTGTTTATACAGAAGATTTTAGATTGCAATTTTAAGGTTCAGTTGTTACAGATAATTTTTGAAAGAATTTGTCTGACTTTTATTTTAAGATTACATCAGGTTACGCATGTAAACAGGTGATTAAGTGTTATGCTTCAAGGTTTAGGCATGTCGTTTTGATGATTGTCGTGTAATGAATTCCATCGGCACGCACACCAGAGCCATGCTTATTCGTGGAGGGGAGTGTGTAATGATGCTCACCATCACCCTACATGCTTGTTATCGTAAGTGGCCCGCTCTGTACACTTATGATCATAAGAGATCGTTTGTTTCGTGCCACATTGTGTTGTAAGTTTGCCAGCAATAAAGACGTAACGTTGTAGAGATATTGTGTGAAGCTATGTCATTCGAATGCCGAGATAAGAGTCAGAGGGGGATCTCTGGAAAAACCACCCTCTAAACAGTGCAAACCCCAGTAGGCCTACAGTCAAAAAGCAAGGGAAGTGTTTCAATTGTGGTAAAAAGGGGCATTTCAAAAGTGAGTGTCGTTTAATAAAGAAACCTAATGCAGATAAATCAGAGCATGCAAACGAAGCTGAGTATGATAACACTGACGTATATTTTAGTGCTAGAGACAACAAAAGATCTAGTGCAGCCTGTAATTGACTCGGGTGCTGCAAGTCACATGTGTCGCAACAAGGACTTTTTGCAGCATTAAATGAGGAGAATTGTGGCATAGTACGCAGAGATAATGGTTCTGAAACCCAAGGTAATGGCACAATCACATATCACAACAAACAGGGAAATAGAGTAAACATAAGCATTTAAGATGTTCTGTATGTGCCCAAACTGGAAGGGAGTCTAATCTCTGTAAGCTAGCTAATAAAGAAAGGTTTAGAATTACATTTTGATAAGGACGGTTTCGAAATTATATCAAACGGGAAGATCGTACACACCGGTTAACCCGAAGGAAGATTGTACAAAATAGATGACGCACAATCAGTTCTCATGGCATCCTGCAATCATAAGGAAGATTGTCAACACGTATGCACAAATGATTTGGACATAGAGATACCGCAGCAATACAGAAAGCTGTCAAGCAGGGACTGCTCGTGAAATACAACCATCAGACTGTGGAATCATGGAAGTTTGCGAAACTTGGATAAAAGGCAAAATGGCGAGACGACCGT
Organism: Lithobius niger; assembly: GCA_023313725.1. Taxonomy (NCBI): domain Eukaryota; kingdom Metazoa; phylum Arthropoda; class Chilopoda; order Lithobiomorpha; family Lithobiidae; genus Lithobius; species Lithobius niger. Next base: position 107,622 of record JAHWFP010094634.1, on the reverse strand, counting down.
TTTCTCAAAGTTCAAGATCAAGATAAGTAATGGATCTGGTACACACAGACCTATGTGGATCTATGCAAAACCCCATAACAAGCGGGAATAAATACGTGATGACCGTAATTGATGACCACCGCAAGTACATGCCGGTATACTTACTCAGGAATAAATCGAACTGTTTACAAAGATCAAAGAGTATGTGCAAATGTGTCCAACCAAGTTTGGGGCAAAACCAAAAGTTGTAAGAAGTGACTGAGGTGGGGAGTACCACAGCCAGGACTTCAAGGACTATTTGAAGCAACAAGGTATCCAAGGCGAGTACACAGCACCGCACACACCGGAACAAAATGGAGTCGCCAAAAGCAAAACACAGGACATCGATGGAAATGGCTCGATGTATGTTGATCGAAGCCAAGCTACACAATCAATATTGGGGAGATATTAAATGAAAAGAATACACTAATATCACCTCCAAGAATGTTTTTACAACAGTCCACTTAAATTTTCGAGGAAGAAAACACCGTTCCTCTTCATCAGAAGACCACACCACAGCAGAGAAAGTTCCTTCGATGTGCGCTTACTCCATGTTGCACTTTAAATCTTCGCGCACGTGCTGCCGACCACTGATCTCTAAGTTATTCACTAGAGGGCCGATCGACGACTGGAGTCAAATTCCACTTCGTGTCTAGTTTGGCAATTAGAGGCAATGGTATAAGTTTTTCAATTAGGTCGTGGGAAGGGCCAGTAAGGGTCATGAGAGGCACTCGTCGACGAGAAAATCTTTTAATTGCGAGGGATTCGAGTGCCCGGAGGTGTGCTCCTTGTTTGGTGTTGGAGTGGAGGAGCACTGACGCCTGGTCCCAAGCAATATTGTGGTTTGTCTTGTGATGATGTTGGGCAATTCCATTCAATTTTTCCCCTCGTCGGGTGTCTCCCATGTGCTCCTTGAGTCGTAATTCCAGACGGCGTTTCGTTTCTCCGATGTAAGTGGCATTGCAGTCCAGGCACGGCACCTGATAGACCACGTTTTGGAGATTGCGCACCTCAGGTGGTGGTAAGCACAAAACAGGCCTATCAGCCGGCATCACGGAGGGGGGTACTGACTGGTGGGGGTGCACTATTCTTTGATTTGCTTCGGGTAGCGTAGCGGTGGGGGGCACAGTGGGGACGGAGGGGAAGAGCGGGAGGAGGGGGGAGGAAGGTGGCGAAGCAGCAGTAACAGCAGGTTTGGAGCGCAGTAACTTTTTGATAATGGGAGGATAGCGATGCCTGCACCGGACTCCATTTTTAGCGAGGATGTTGTGGATGGAATCACTCACACCGACAAGGTAGGTAACGCATTCGACAGGAGAACCATCCTCGACTTTGTGCGATGTGTCAGTATCTACCTTTCGTTGTTGAATTCTCACTTTGGCTCGAAAGGTAGATGCTGACATGGAGTAAGCGCACATCGAACGAACTTTCTCTGCTGTGGTGTGGTCTTCTGATGAAGAAGAACGGTGTTTTCTTCCTCGAAAATTTTAGTGGACTGTTGTAAAAACATTCTTGGAGGTGATATTAGTGTATTCTTTTCATTTAATATGTCCGAATATTATCACTGTCAACGCCGTTTAATGGTTTTTGCATAAATATTGGGGAGAAACTGTCAACACGGCAAACTACTGGCAAAATAGGCTACCAATCTACCAAAATAGGCTACCAATGGATAAGGTGCCATTTACGGTACGGCATAACAAAACACCAGTAGGACACCTACAAATATTTGGATGTAAAACATATGCTCATGTGCCGGACGCTCAAAAGAGAAGACTCGATAACGAAGCGAGAGAGCTGACCTTCGTTGGCTGTGCCGAGGGAACGAAAGGCTACAGGCTTATAGACACAGACACCAATAAAGTAACCATCAGTCGAGACGTAAGGCTCACTGAAACATTGGACTCTGGGAAAGTAGAAGTCAAAGTCCCTGGAGCAGACGAGCCGCAACAGACTACGGGAGAAGCTAACAAATCCATCGATCAAGCAGCATCTGAACCAACGAAGTCTGAAAGAAGAAATAAAGGAAAAGCACCCAACAGGCTACTCGAGCCAGCTTACTTCACTCTATCTCATGATCCAATCGAACCCAGCATCTACAAGGAAGCATGCAAGGGACCAGATAGCGAAAAACTGGAAAATTGCAATCGATGAAGAAATCGCTTCATTACAAAAGAATAAAACATGGGACTTATTCGAACTACCGGAAGGGAGACAACCCCCGCTGGCTCAAAGTGGACCTACAAAATAAAAAAGATGAGCACGGAAACATCGCTAAGTACAAGGCAAGGTTAGTGGCACAGGGTTTCTCGCAAGTTCCAGGGCAAGACTATAGACGTATCTGCACCTGTCACCACACACACGACAATGAGAACATTTCTGGCTAAAGCTGGCAAGCATAATATGAAAGTGTATCATTATAGTGCAGCCTCCACTTTTCTAAATGATAACTCGAAGATATATATATATGCAGCAGCCGCCAGAATACGTGAAGAAGGAACAAGAAGACAAGGTTTCTCTCTCGCTAACAACCATGTAATATGTTTTATCTTACTACACCTAATGTTCTTCACAATTTGCGTCTCAATTCTAATTTGCGAGGTAGCTTAGCGACAAAATTGAAAGAATTAGGACTTGGCGGACCACAGCACAATTTTTTTTGTGGCTTAGTTAGTGTATGGGCAATAAGAAAATGGGCTGCTCCACGCAATCTGAACATACATCGGGCAGAAGCAGGCGTTATATAGAAAATAAGTAATAACAGAACTACACAGGGAAGCACTTTTCACGAGCATTAATAAACCGATCAATACAATATGCTGAAACTTACTACAGTAGTTTTACACATCATTTACGACAAATAACGTTCTATGAGAAAATGTCGAAAATCCAACAGAAGTTGAATATACAGCTCATTTCCGGTAAATAGTCTTTATCACGTAACTCGTAAACCGTTTAACAGACAGGTCTAAAATTTTGCAGGCATATTCTAAAGAACATTTACGTCAATTATTATTTAATGACATTTTGTTGTAGCTCTACCGGAAGTGATGGTAAATGTTAGTTCCGGTACCATTTCTTCATGCAATGCATAACTTCTAAACGGGTTAGTAGGTAGGCGCCAAAGAAAGCTTGGCACATGCCTTTCTTACATATACAGGGTGGTCCACAAAAAACTGACGACCCAACATTTTCTAAGTCCAACTTTTCTAGTTAGCACCCCTCAGTACCAGGAGAGAACAGAAATCTTCCCGTTTCATTAGCTTTGATTTCTATCCTCTCCTGGTTTTGAGGGGTGCTAACTAGAAAAGTTGGACTTAGAAAATGTTGGGTCGTCAGTTATAGTGGACCACCCTGTATAATAAATAATGTTCGATGAGAAAGACCAACTACCGGATGTGAATATACATGTCACTGCTGATAATCAGCCTAGGATCCCTTAATTTACTGGTTCATTCAGGGACATGATATAATATAGTTTACCACTGTTAGCAACAATGTGAGGATAAGGAATTTGTGCCTTCAAGAGATACAACAATAACCTCGAAGTCAAGGATGTGGAGTATTATAGTTGCATCTGAGGGGCTACAAGCGGTATCCTCGAAGCCACTGTTACGAACAGTCGTAATAAGTTTCTTGTACTTATGCTTGATTGTTGCCGTGCTCGGATTGAGTGCACTGTGTTTTGAGGCTAAGTCAACGTTTTAATTCCAGTGCCCCTGCTTCATCACAGCCTGAAATATAAGGAAAATTAATTTTCTTCGGAATAATTTTACCATGTCACTGAATAAGCCAGCAAAATAAGGGAGCCATGTCATAGATTATTCACTGGAAGCAACATTGTATTCACTTCCGGTAGCTGTTTCATTTTGTAATAGAACATTATTTGTCATAGATGCAAGGTAAGGTATGTGTAAAATTTGGATCCTGTCAACTAACCAGTTTAGGAATTATGGCTCTGGGCAAAGAAATCCTACCGGGACTGACATTTATTTAGTACGACTTCCGGTAGAGTTAGGACAAAATGTCATTAGATATTATCTGACATAAATGATCTCTAGAATATGCCTAGAAAATTTAAGACTTAGGAGTCACCTGATAGAGACAATTTATCGGAAGTGAGCTGTATATTCACTTCTGGGTGGACTCTTTCTCATAGAACGTTATTTGTCCTAAATGAAGTATAGAACTCCAGTAGTAAGTTTCAGCATATTAATTGATTTGTTTATTAAAGGTCGTGAAAAGTGCATCCCTGTACATAGTTTTGTTATCCCTGTACATAGCCCATTTTCTTATTGCCCATACACTAACAATACCATACACAAAAAAATTCATGCTTTTGTCCGATGTGTCCTGATAAAATCATTAAGCTACCTCACTAAACAGGATTATCCAACCCCAAACATAGAAGAATGTTTAGAAAAAGCGGCCAAATGGAAATACGTTTCTATTTTTTATTTAAACCGCGGTTTGTGGCAGTTTGGGTTAAACCCTAGCGCAGCCAAGTATGCTACTATCACGACCCCAATAGGTAAATTCGAGCATTTAATCATGAACATGGGCATGAAAAATGCGCATTTTGTTTCCAAAAATTAATGGGCAACATTACACGTGGAATGGAAGACTTTGTCACGCCATTCCAGGATGACACAGCTGTTGACCAGAGCGTTTAAATAATGTCTTAACTTTTCTAACTGAAGTTAAAATCCAGGCTTAACAGTAAACGCTAAAACCTCCCAAGTAGCTTGTGCTAAAGCCACCTTTTTCACGTTCTCCTTCCGAAGTGAAAGTATTAGTCGTATTAGTATTTTTAAAGACCAAAATCTAAGATAGACATTGGTTCTTTTCTAGGATTTGTAGGCTATTATCAGAGATATTTAGATCGATATTCTGAAACTTGTGCTTCCTTAACGGAAACATTAAAAAAAGGATGCGCCTGATCCAATTTCGTGGGATAACGAGAAGCAACAACCTCTCATAAACTTAAATAATCACTTGTTACGTTTTCAGTATTGAGAGCCCCTGATTTTAATCAAACCTTCGTAGTGCAATTCGATTGTAGCAAAAGAGGAATGGGTGTGGTCATATCCCAGACGATTGATGGGCTAGAACACCCTTGTTTGTATGTCTTCAGAAAGTTAACTGCTAGGGAACAGAACTATGGGACTACGGAAAAGTAGTATGTGTGTTTGGTCTGGGCTGTAGGAAAGTTATGACCGTACCTTAATGGAACAGCAGAAGTCTAGGAAAAATCCATGTCTATTGCAATGGAGTTTAACTCTTCAGGATTACGACTACAAAGTTAGGCATAAACCTAGGAAGTTACACCTAAATGCCGACACTCTTAAGTCGTTATTTTTAATGTTTTTTTTCCTCAAAGTTGAGTTTTTTTTTAATTAACACAGTAGGTTGTTAACCCTCAGCACTTTTTTCCCTTTTCGAACCTTTGGAGACAAAAATTTTAAGGGGGCATATGTGCTTTTTGTGTAGGTTTACTTCCTCCTTCTTTGTGAAGGATAGGTCTGCACGACTAGCAGACCTGTTATTGCATTCATTAGGAATCGCACACGGTTAAGACCTTCCCAACGCTTCACTTTGTGTTCTACTTGAAAAATTCTCACTGGAAAAGAATTGTTTTCTACCTGTTAGTGAAAGCGGGCAGCTAATAATAAACTTTTTATAATAAACTTTTATTTCATCCAGTTGAGGATATATAACAGCACAACAAAAAAATACAAAAACACAGAACAAGAAACGTTTGACTGGAGAAAATTACAGTAAACTGTAATAATTCCTAGTGAACCAATCCAAGTAGCGTTTGAGATCTGTCCTTGAGAAGACACCCAAGTCTGCCGTATTGAGCATGAGCTCGTCTAAAGTAGTACGATATCGATCTTGCAGCCGACCAACCCTTCCCACCGAAGATGTCATAACTGCGGCAACAAGTCTGTTATCATGCGTAAGCAGATTTCGATACCACTGCACGAAGTGCCCACCCAACACGACCTCAAACGGTGACACTCCTGCTGCAATACAACTGGCATGGCTAAGCGAAAAACGAGGGACTCCAAGAAATCTCTTAACACTGTTATGATAAAACGTCTTAAGAGTGCCAAGAGCTTTCCTGGTATACCTCAACCACAGCGGATCACCATACAGAGCACAACATGATGAGAACAGCTTTGCGAACACATGCACATCAACATTCTTAAACTTGCTGTACAAACTGTTAAAGGATCTCAAAAAACTACGCTGGCAACGCTGAATATCCAAATCATCATGAAGAGAATCAGTGATGATATGTCCAAGATATTTAAAATCAAACACTCGTGACAGTTCAGTTCCACTAATGGAGACAGGTGCAACAATGTCACCTCTAGCACATCCATGAGCAATAAAGAAACACTTTCTAACATTAAAAAGCATAGAATTGCTGGCAGCCCACTCAGTGCAAATGTCAAGCAGTGATTGTAGTCCAGCTCGAGAGGGAGCAAAGATAATAAGGTCATCTGCATAGGCAATGCAATTAACGTTCAATCCTCCAATCCAGCAACCAGGCAAGGCCAAGCTCAGATCACACAAAAGATCATCAATGTACAATGTAAACAGAGCAGGCGAAAGGAGCCCCCCGTCTCACACCCCTACAAACAGTAAATGGCTCAGACAAGTGGCCGTCCCACTTAACAACAGCGGATTGATTCAAATACCAAAAGGCAATAAAATTTACCATGTGGGCTGGTGCCCCTCTACCAGCAAGCTTAGCAAAGAGTTTATTAAAGTCGACCCGATCAAAGGCTTTAGACAGATCCAGCGAGGCAGAATACACTTTGCTTCCTCTGTCCAGGTAGTACCGAACAGACTCTTTGTAAACAAAGGTTGCGTCAGTAGTGGAGTGAGCTTGCTTGAACCCAAACTGAGCCACTTCAGTAGCTAGAAAAGGCTTAAGTCTTTTGATCAGTAACAACTCGATAATCTTTGAGAAGGACGTCGCCACGGCAATCCCTCTGTAATTATCAGAAGAACCCAAATTACCAGCCTTATTCTTGACCACAGGGCTAATTACTGTATTAATAAGCTGGTCCGGTAAAAAGGTATGCTTAATACATTCATTAACAAAAGAAGTAAACCATTGCACAGTACGTGGGCAAAACATTCTGAACAGATCAGCATTAATACCATCAGCACCTGCTGCCTTCCCAACAGCTAGGGAGTCAATAGCCTTTTTAACATCACATGTGGAAAACTCAATAAATTGGTCATCACCACTCCAATTTTCCTCAAGCATGTCGCGCCAATTGACAGAATTAGCATCACGACCACCAGAAAAAAGTTCCTCATATTGAGTCTTCCAGTGACCAGCAATACTGTCTGCACCTCTAACTTTGTCAATCTCATTCACACATGCAACCCAGGAACGCCTCTCTCTATTGGTAAGTTTCCAGAAAGCTTTAGGTGATTTACAACTTTGGCTCATATTTTCAGTCTTAATGCTAGTTTCCCTAGCTCTGCAGCGTCGTAGCGCCTTCCTAAACAGATACCGTTTCTGTCGCATTGTTTCCTCCTCCGGTCCAGTAGTAGGCTTTCCTGCAACCTTCCAAGCATTAAAGGCTTCCATAGAAGCCTGGTAGAAAGGCCGAACTTCATCATTCCAACCAGGGACGATTCGAGATTTCTCACGAGAAATAGAAGTAATTAGCTTCATGGCCTTGTCATACACTTTCTCCAGTGCACATCTATGGGCATAGGAGGAGCATCCAAGTTTACAGGAACAGGTGCTAAATTCCTCCATGTGCAGCGAGCTTGCCAGAGCATCTGCAAACCTAACACGATGCAAATCCGTAACTTTGTCCCAGCAAATATTAAACCCTGATGCAGCGTTTGGCTTATCTGCGGCAGGAACACAAGGCGTAGTCAAGACAGAGAGTTTGTACACAACACTAACTGTTATATGGTCATAGCTAGCCATCCGATCCAACACCTTCATCTGCATAACAACATCGTGAGCAGCACTGTTTGAGATAACATGATCAAGCCATGAGGTAGTAGAATGTGCCGGACTAACAAAAGTAAAAGAGTAAGCATCACGTAAGGCAACATCAGAAAAAATCAGTTCGTAGTCATCGCGGAGAGATTCAAGTTCCTCACAAAATTTGGTAATCCTACCACTATTTGGAGCAATAGGCTTATTAATCTCAGCATTAAAATCCCCCATAATCGTGAGATAAGAAAATTCATAAGTTTCAATGAGACTGGCAAGGGATGCAGTATAAAAAATATAGTCTCTATATAGTCTCATCGTCTCTATTGTCTGTTGGCATATATACATTGACAATGACAAATTTGCCATCACCCATCATAAGAGTAGCCAACATACAACGCTAAGCTAATGGTATGCTAGTTTTCCCAGGACATTACGAACCTACAAAATTAGATGACTTGTAAGTGGTAGGACAAACTTTCAAACCTTTAAGTTGGGAGGTAACCTTAAACATTCCATTGTAAAATTTTCCTGTAAGTTGCTGGGAAAACTTTTACCTTCTACTGGTAGTTGGTGAGCAGTAAATAGAGCTTATATTTTCCTATGCATTCACAATACCCCTTTTTCTGCCCCTTATTACTAGCCAGGTCTTAAGCCTTGAGGTCTTTTTCGATGTTTCCCTAGATAAAACAAGATAACATTCTGTGCTCGGCAGACGAGTTAGAGTATTAAATACCGAGAAAATATAATTTGCTTGTTAAGCACTACAAAAAAGACTAAAATTGCAGGGCCTGCACCTGCTTAATTTTTAGTTTTTATTGCCTAACCGAAAATATTCATTACCTGTTTTTTATAGCGATTCCCTCCTTTTGAGCTATTATTCCCCAAGAAGCTTGAAAGTTAGCTTCCCAGCCGGGCTTGTACTACTGCGCATGCGCAGGGATGGGCTGGCTATATATACTCGGCGCAGCCGTCCGATGGCATTATTTCTCCTCACCCAGAACCTAGACAATGGAGGGGAGGCCTGGGTGGGAGTTAGGGTAATGTATATTTTGGTTAGGCAATAAAAACTAAAATTAAGCAGGTGCAGGCCCTGAAATTTTAGTCTTTTTATAGCCGACGAAAATATACATTACCTGTTTTTTATAGCGAACTTTGTAACCCGGAGGAGGGCTAGGTTCGCTGTCCCCTCGCGTACAAGCCAGCATCCCCGGAAACTAGTCCATGGCGAAGACAACCCGAGTCCTAGACCAATTTCACTAAGAGCCGAAACTATTTGCGGGCTGAGGAGCGATCTGCTGTTTCGGAAAGGTTACATCCTAAGTGAGGTCAGGCAGTGCAGAAAAACGTTATAATTTAATAAACATAAGCAGAAGAAGGAACCGCAAGCAGGGGTCTTAGCACCGTGGGGTACAAGATAGGAAATCAGATAAAATTCCGAAATCGCCTACCTAGTTGGGAATGATTGTGCTCCCAAGTGTGAAGTGGACAGGCGGACGGCGCGTGTTGTCGTAAGTTTTTTAGTAAACTTATGGAGGGGCTCTGGACGGACTCTGGAAAATGTGTGAAATGGGCAGGCGGATGATGAGTGTCCTAATGATCAGAAGACGTGAAGAGTGAGACCGTCCGGATGTGGAAAGTGAGAATGTGTATGGCGAGCGCATGACACGGCGAACTCGCAGCGGATGTGAGTGTAAAGGCATGAGGCCTGTCGATTCCTGTCGATTGGTTAGGAGACCCGACACCAACCATCAACAACACGGGGACATTTTTTTTTTCTTAGCGCCAAAAATGCGCTAGGCCTATTTTTGCACATCCAACTTTAAAAATTCATATCTCCAAGGAAAATGGACATCATCGACTCTAGTTTGCAGCTCTTAATAAACCTGAACTTTATCTAACATCCTGTGAAAACAGAACTTGAAATTTCACCATACTTTGGTCTACAGCTTCATTTGAAAAAGTGCTCAAACTGAGCGCCGACGCACGCAATCTCCGTCGCCATTTTCTACAAACATGTAAATATTTATTTGTATTTCTTGAATTTATTTCTAGGCATAAAGCAGACTAGCTTAGTGCTGTGCTAGCTTACATGTTTACTATGTTTCAATGTTTTTATTTTACTAAGGTGACGATTTTAGCAACTATGAAAACTTTGACTACACTAGCGTTATTATCTGCGGCTGCAATAATACATTTAAATTTTTATGCGTTATAGCATTTTAAAAACACAAGCTGGTTTATTTATCTTTTGCCTAGGCTTTTATGAAAGCATTATTTAACGTAATCTTTTCTCATAAACCCTACCTTGTTCAAAATGGCAACACAACTACGATTATTTTACCGGACATTTTCAGTGTGTATCTTGTATTTTTATTTCAGGGCTCCGACCATAGTGATCTCAATTCAGAATGCACAACTAAGCCTTTGCCTTCAATTAATAATCATTTATTTAAAATTTCAGCATCAAACTTCGTCTCCCCCCCCTTCCTTCAATAGTTGCAATGCATAACATTGTAGTTTTTATAAAAAATGCATAGGCCTATTTCACGTTGTTATGAGTTTAACTCAATGCACTACTCAAGCCACGGCCTCTAAAAACACCCAAAGTCGGCAAATCCCTTTGCCATCCAAGCTCCTTCCAATCCGAACTCAGTATTTTTTCTCCCCACCAATCAGAGTGCAAGGCTACCCTAGCCGTCCGCGCTGTCATGGCCGACTTCCGGTAGTACCAGCTCGGCCGGTTTTGGTCAGTCACTCCTCCTCCATAGCGACCCCTCTACCTCACACCCCCCCTCCGTCGCTCTCCTACAGGTCCGAGGTTTCCCTCCTACCTGCAGGCAGGCAGCAGGTATATAACCAAGCTGAAGGAGAATTTCGTTAGCATAAATAGCTCAAGGACTCAGAGGCTAGAGGTCACTACGGCGGTCGGAGCAGAGATGTCCAGTCCGAAGGTTGCCATGCCGGGCAAGGTAGTGGTTCAAAGGGTTTATTACAATTTAATTTTTGGAACAGAATTTCTAAATTTTTAGTCTTAACATATAAACTTAACTTCTAGACTTTGAGGGAATTTATGGGCAGCCAAACGCAATCGGCATTTTGGTTTAGGGCACCCATGATTTAAGGGTTTAAGGTCCCCTTCCTAAAAACCGGCTTTTTTTCTTTGTTTATGAACTCAGTGTTCATTAAATAATCTAAGATCACCGAGATCTAGCATGTGTTATTGTTGAAGCAGGAGTTTTCAAAAAGGTAGTTTTCCTTGTAACACTAATCTTGATTCAGTGTGATTGATTGACTTTAGTGCAAGAGTTGCTAGAGCTTTCAAAGACTATTTTACATTCTGCAAGGGTCATGTTGTAACTTAGAGAGTTGCGATAACTCAAACCGACTTTTTTCTAGTCCAAATTGCAATGTGAACTTTAACTTTAAGTTCAGTGTCGATTTAATTGTAAATCGTGTGCTTTTATTTGTAAAGCCCCAGTTTTATTTTTGTAACCAACTAGTTACTCCGTGTGTAAAAATCTTGTCATGTTTTATTAAAAAGAAAAGAAAGTTGTTTTGAACAACAAATTTTGACTTCGAGTCCGATTTAATTTGCAAGGGTTATTTTAATTACAAATCAATTTTTATTCTAACTCCGAAGTAGGCAAATTAGATTAATTACCCATCGTGGTGGCAGTGAACCATGATTAGATAGGTCTTCATAACTTAGGTAGGACGCTGACGCTCTTCTCCTAACCGTGCAGTAGACACGCTATGCTGTTTTTCCGCGAAAGTAAAAACCGCCACTTATGAACTTATCTTAAGTAACCACAAGTACGCCAGATTGACGGTGCTATAGACAGTAGGCACCTCAAGACCCTGTAAGCGCCGCTACATGAGGAGCGGACACCGTCCGCAGGACGGACCGTGGTAAACTGGAAATATAGAACACAGTTTCGAAGTTGAATCAAGAAGAAAGCAGCTGGTTGGTGTAGGACGAGGATCGAAAGGAATAATTTTCCAGAGGAAGAAGAGACGGTGGTTGTTGAATGCTAAACACTTTGTGAAAGGGTGAAGGTATGGCTTCATAAATCTGAAATTGTGAGGATAAGGTCTTAACAGGGAGGCGAGGATCGCGATTATATCGTCCCCACATGGTAGGTGGATGAAGCGGAATCCATGCTGAAGATCGTTGTGTTGAGGAACAAGAGACACACGGGAATGTCGTGTAGGGAAGGACACGGAAAACTAGTGCTACGCCTGTGGCTTTGGATGAAGGAGCTTGAAGTGGTAACTATGAAGCGGATGGAGAGAATGCTGAGGTGGACGTACGGAAACGGGTGTGTAGTTGTTTGTAGTGTGTGCGGATGGTAGCACAAACATACTGCTAAAAGTGATGTAGACCAAGTTGCATTAAGTTGAGGATGTATTGACGTGAAGACTGTGTGCAAAAACGCATGAGATGCAAGAGGGGCGGACGCCAAGCTGACTGTTGTCAAGTTTGGGTTGCCATCTGTCGAACTTGATTGTTTCTTTTTGTTTGAAACACAGTACAATAGCCGAGCCAACTGCGCATGCGCGTTCAGCTAGAAAGAAAAGGTCACAACAAGATAGTGTCTTGTGCGTCCTGAGGATGCTTACAACAAATGAGGGCCAGAAGAGTAGGGACGGTAACGGTGAAGGAGCTTCTTGGTAAAGCGCAGCTAGGGACGGTGATGAGGGTATGTCCGCAGGACAAGGACGAAGCGGTGAATGGATTGTGGCAGAGGATGGGGCAAGTCTTAGACGTCGGATGTGGGAACGGGCAAAATGAATTGACGAAACCCAGGCGTCGTGTACACGGAGCAGAGCATAGTTCACACGAAGGGAATGACAACGACGGTTTATCAGTTCGTGCTTATGGGAGTATGTATCGTTGACAGCACAGAGGAGTCTTTGTGGACATAAGGCAGGTAGAAAGCGGATGTCGTTCTGGAGGAGGTTGCTTGCAAAATGTAGGGGATGTGGTCCGTATTGGATCGGCCCTTGCGAAAAGTTCCTCTAGTTTCTTCGGATGGAAAGGAGGACAGCAGTACCGGGAGGATAGCGGATGGATCTTTGTCCGAGGAGAGGATGGATCGGTCCTTCCCCAAGCTCCCTGAAGCCTGAAGCCGGAATGAAGGTGGCTGGGAGCGAAGCTTCAACCGGGAGATCCCCGGTAGTAGAGAGCATCCTAGTGGGGATCATCCTAAGATCGAGGATGAGTAGGACACGTCCTACGGGATGGTGAAGCCTGCTGTTTCAGAGCTTGTAATTCTTCTCACTGCTTAGCTGCACGTAGCATCTGCTGTCTTGATTGATGTTGCTTTCGTCAAATGATAGTCCATCGTCTTGACGAGATGGAGACACAGATGTTGCTTTCGTCAAATGATAGTCCATCGTCTTGACGAGATGGAGACACAAATATGGCAGTTACGTTCCTATCTGTCACACGCAATGAGGACGAGGATAGGATGAGGATGAGGACGAGAATGGGATCGAAGTGATACGTCGTAGAATTATTTTGGAAGGACCTAGGCAATTACAAGCCTTGGATGAGGACACATTCCCTTCTTTGGTTGGTGTAACTTTGGGTAACAGGATCTTCAAATGAAGAAGAGGTGTACATGGTGAACGATGAACAGGACACAAAAACTGTTAAGCGCACAGCGATATGAATCGTGAGGTGAGTGACTGTAGGGGCACCTGGCAGCGAGACATGGCAACACTGCGCAGTCAGCGGGTGTAGTGCTGTAGGCGGGACCATGTAGTTGTGTCCTCCAGCCCCCCCCCCCCACCATTTTTTTTTTGACGTGTGCAAAAACGTACAATTCAGGGGATTGTAATGTTTGGGGAGGCGACAAGCCATGAACTGAGGAAGAAGGGGACGAAGACATAGTCCTGGTTGATGTCCCTTGTCTGTATCTAAGCGTCCTAGGATTAAGCCGTAGTGAACATAGGACGGAGGTTGGGATAGGATGGAGGACAGAGGATAGGATGGGACCGAGGACGGAGGACCGAATCTTCTGAAAAAGGATAAGATGGAGGACCGAATCTTCTAAAAAGGATGTGTGCTTTTCATGGAAGAGTTGTTGCATCTGTGAGCGGATGTAAGAGTGGGGACGGTTGGGATAGGACGGGATGGTTCGTCCGGGGCGGACGAAGGTCCTGCATTGTCGAGGAAAGGCTTGTGACGTTTAGGAATCGAAGCAAGCCAGGCTGAAGTGTAATCGTAGACTGGAGCCTTCCGTTTAAAAGTTTGGAGTGACGAGTCCATGAGGGTATGCACGTGGGACGGAGTAAGCGGTTCGTCGGTCCGCTGAGTGGCGGAGTGTCCTGTTACCGAAGGACGGGACGAGTGCGAGGATTAATCAAGAGGAGTGAGTTGCGGACCCACGGAGGAGGTCAACTTGGCAGCAACCTTCCGGGTTTAAGATGAAGCTTACGGCAAGATGAAGCCAACGTTCCTTGGTACGAGATAGTTCATCAGCAAGGGATCACAGGTCCCGTGCTGGCGGGGCTGACTGCAGGGGATCGGGGACGTGGCCGCAGTGTCACAAGGCATCGGAGCGGATGGTTCGGAAAATGGAGGATTGGGCAGCGGATGAGGCTGCTCCAACGAATCCTGATCCGAAGTAAGTTCGAGAATCTCGACGTCATCCGCAACCGTAGGGACCGGAGGGGATGCGGACAGAGGAGTGCAGGATGAGGATCCATCCCTCGGTGTCCCTTTGGCACGAGGCATGAGGATGCTCAATGGAGGATAGAATAGGACACAGTGAACGGCGCACAGCAGGGAGCTAGTGAACAGCGTGGAACATTTTAAATGAGAAAGAAGGGCTGCGGAGTAGGAAGCGCAGATGGTGGCTGTAATGAAATTCTGTGCTGCGGCATGATTGGAGAGGATCCCGGACTCCAAACATCAAAAACCTCGGGGGAAAACTCAATTTTTCTGAAGCTCCACACTTCAGGTCCCCCCCCCCCACCCGCCACAGTCCTCAACTTTGAGCGTGAAATTCACCAAAAAGTTAAAAACAGAATCGGCCAAACATAGAAGCTCTTAATAGCCACACACTTGAACTTTATTCCTGTGAAAACAGAACGTTAAATTTCCTTCTGGTTCGTCCACAGCATCCTTAGGAAAAATTCACCAAACTGGGCCGTAGCGCTCACACTTCTGGCCGTCGTAACTTCAAAACCAATGTACAACTGTAATTGTTTCCTTTCGTTTTATTACAGGCATAAAGCCAAAAAACACTAGCTTAGTTGTGTTTTAGGAGGGGCTTCCTTTAAGGTACTTAACCTCACATACATGTTGGACACAGACTTGGTACGATATTTTTTATCTTGTTTGATGGTACCCAAATGCTATGAAAAATGTCCGACTTTTCTCTATCGCCCATTCTCTGCTGGGCGAGAACTTATTTTTAATTCATTATAGCCTTTTACTAAGCTGGTTTATTTAAACTTATGAGTTTAGTCTTTTACCCTGAATCACTACCTCTGCTTAGCCTTCCTTCAGCAATGATTTAAAACGAATGTGAATTTTATTTGTTGTAAATAGTAAACTGAAAACTCGACCGTCGCTACCAACAATCCGAAGGCAAAACAAAGGATCTGTTCTTTCTATTAAATTGACAAAGTCAAACTGTGCATTATACTTCGTCCCCCTTCCTTCAATAGTTGCAGTGCATAACACTGTAGTTTATTATTTTGTACACCAACAGAACAAAATAGCCCAAACGCCAATTTTCCTTTGTCAAACAGTTCAAAACTCGTTATTGGCACATGTGTACATAGTCCCTGTTCCTTCAAACGGCTCCCAAGCAAAAGCCTTTGTTCAACCGACTTCTCCTCCCACTTTCCATTGTTCACCAGGCCCTCAGCCAATCAGACCCCCGCAGCTCTCCTCGGCGTCCGCGCTTTTGCAATCGAAATCCGACGCTCTAGCATAAAAAGCCCTAGTCGCCCTGTAGCGGCCGAAGCTACGATTCTCAAGGTGCTTGTAGCCTCGTCGGCATCAAGATGGTTTTGACCTTTAAACTTCTATTTGGGTGGCGGTTTTTACTTTTCAGGAAACAGCACACATGTACTACTGGCCCAGCATGGGTAACAGAGTCATTTGTCCTAACTGTAGACTAAGTAGACAGCTTTAAAGGAGGGTGTTCGCTGCCACCAGGTAGGAAACGTTAATTACAGCTCTGAGTTTAAAATTTAAGTGGTTTTCTTAAATACTACAACTCCTACAATTAATCTTACTAGCAGATAAACGGGCGTTTTATAAACTCTTGGTTTATTGAAATGCAAACAAAATATAAACAATTACATTTAGTATCAACTAGTTTCACAAAATAAATAGCTTTAAGTTAAAAGCACGACGATTTTTACAACAGGAAAAATCAACAAGAATTTACATTAAAATTCAACTCAAACTTCACACTACAGGATGAAGAGTAAAAATTACAATTTCGATTAGAAAATGTTTGTGGGACCTCGGGAACCCGTTACCACATACAAACCACGGGAATTACATGCAATAATCTCTACTTAGTGCAAACCGCGGGAATTACACAAAAATTGTCAAAACTATGTTACTCAAGTCCGACCTAAGTTCAAGTTTTCAAATCTGTTAGAGCTATGTTATTTGGGTATCCAGCATTGAAGTACGCGGCTTCAGCAAATAAGTCATCGCTTGCAGATTTAGTGTTTTAGATTAAATTCATAACTAGAAACACGGAAAATAAAGCTGGTTTTTAGTAAGGGACAGTGAACCCTGACGTTATGGGGGAGGGGGACCAAGAATGCCGACTATGGCGTATCCACCCATAATTTTCTCTAAGCCTTATTTTAGTTTAAAAATAAGGACTAAAATTTTGAATGGGGTATTCCGAAATTAAATTTTCCAAGTTAAAACTAGTTAATACGAACCACAACCATTGCGCCCGGCATGGCAACATTCGGACGGGACCTCTCCTATACCGACTGGCGTACCTACCTCCTGGCTTTGAGATGAGCGTGTGCTGTGGATTTTATACCAGCTGCCTGGCAGTCAGGTAGAGGGTTAGCGCGGCCCTCCTGTAGGAGAGCGCCCCCCGGGGGGGGGGGGGGGGGGGTAGAGCGGCGACTCTTGGAGGAGGAGAGACTGACCCAAACCGGCCGAGCTGGCACTACCGGAAGTCGGCCACGACAGCGCGGACGGGCAGGGTAACTGGGCTGCTCTCCGTGTTTTTACTGTTCGGGTATAAACGGAGTGGAGTAAACAAAGGAAATGTAACGGCTTGTAAAAGAATTAGAGGCCTGGCATGGAAGTGCAGTGAGTTTAGAACTCATAAACAACGTGAGAATAGGCCTATAAACATTATTAACCACGATATTATCGCGACTATTGAAGGTAGGGGGGGGGGGAACGAAGTGTTTGCTCAGTTTTAAACGAAGGAAGCCAGGTTGTACTTTGGGAATTGGGTAGCCAAGTCGGATTTACAAGGAACAACCAAGTTAAACAAAAATAAAATAAAAAAAAACGTGTCCAGTGGTTTTTGGTATCAACATGTTGCCTAAGCTCCGGTAGTGGTGATGGCAAAAGATTACGTTAAAGATTATTATAAAAATAAAAGGTTAAAGTTACCAGCTAATGCTAAAAGACATGTTTAAAATAGTTTAGACAATATTTGCAGCCACAAAATTGGATCTTTGGATGTCGGACATTTCTCAAATACATTCATGATCGTCACCGTAAATAAACTTAAGAAATATCAAAACAAAGTGTGTGTGTACATCAAACTGAGGTTAAGTACCTTTGTAGAGGAAGCCCCTCCTATCAAACGCTAAACTATTGTCTTTGGCTTTATGCCTAAGTGAAAAAAAAATAAAGAGTAAATACAATTTTACAAGTTTTGAAAAATGGCGTCTCGTGCGCTACGCGAGTTACGGCCTCGGTTTCGTGCGTTTTTCAAAATGCTGTAGAATGACTTCTAGATGGAAATTTGATGATCTGTTTCCGTAGGAATACAGACAAAGTTCGTGGCTATTAAGAGCTTTATAGATGAGACGATTCGGTCCATTTTTCACGAAGTTACAGGAGGTTGAAGTTAATGTTTCTACGGCACCGCAGCGCCGGGAAAAAAAATTGTTCATTGCCGTAAACGAAATTTTTACCCTCAGGATTTTGATCTTTTGAGTTAAGGTCTCCTCTCAAATCGGGTGAAGAACTCGGCCTTCTTTACAGTCCCCCATCCATAGCACAGCCCTGAGCGCGGCTCAGGTGAGCACAGCTCACAGATCTAAGACAAGAGGTGGTCACGGCCGGTCAGGAGTGGAGATGCCAAGTTCTGAAGGTTGCCATGCTTGGCAAAGGTAGTGGTCAGTATGTATTACCAGTTTAAAATTGAAAGTTTAACTTTAGGACCCCCCCCCACTCTAAATTTATAGTTTAATTTTAATTTACCTCTTGTTTTGGAATTTTACAATTAAGCATGCCAAACGGCATTTCTGGTCTTTGCTTACTGTAATGTTAGAGTGGTTCTCTTTCTAAAAACCAGCGTTCCTTTGTTTATTTTAAACCACGTTTTAACGGTAGACAGTGGCCCTTGAGGATTCGGGCAGTCTTTTGTGAAAGAGATATATGTCTAGAACTAATTAAGACTTTAGCGGATGCGAGTTTAAATTAGAGGGTTTTCAGGATTGGACCCAAAAACTACTTTTTCTAGTTGAAATTGTTTATTTTTATTTAAAAGCCAGTTGTTGCTTTTAAAGGTTGAATTTTCTGTTATGTAAATTCGTTTGCTTTCACTGAAAGCCTTCTTGCTTTAATTCAAAGCTTCTCATGTAAACTAGTAATCGAAATGTAAAGTGCCTTTTTATTTGTTGTTCTTTTTATTAAAACGAAGAGTTTTTAAAACTGCAAGTACGGTTTCTAGTGCGGATTAATTGCTTGCGTTTAAATAATATGTAGCCCATTTTTATTCTAAACCCCCTTAGCTTTTAAACTTATCCACAGGTGGTGGCAGCCTTAAAGACCAGGTAGATAGTTACTGGTTAGACCTATTCACTTTAAAATAGGAAAGTATCTTCACTCCCTCTGGGATTGAGACCTAACTGTGCTGTTATACGCCATAATAGTCAGAAATTTACGAATCAGTCATTTCTACGAGCTGGATGTCAACCATGCGTGTGGAGACGTTACAAGCACCTAGCCCGTCGTAGCATCCACCGCTACAAATGATGGCAGCGGTGGGATGAACAGGTGCTGTTCCCGTCAAGCGTTTCCCCACTGCCGTGCTACTGGACCCATTTGTGCATGAAGAAAACCACTTCAACCCAGATGTCAGTGATTAAGTAAAAAAAATCACGAAGTAGAAGCCCGCAACTCCGTCAGTACTGCAGTCAACATCAGTACAAAAACTAAGCCCCAGCAGCCAAAAACCCTGGAGCCGAGAAGCAAGAAACCCACTTCACCAAGAGTGCCGTTTGCCGTGCCGAGTTGATGCCCCCATCAGCCCGCAGTCTGTGAGGAGGATCAGCCCGCAGGGACCAGGAGCTCCGTAGCAGCCATACCGTGGACTTTGGATAAATTTTCTACAAGCCCAAAAATCGACAGAAGTGTGCCTCCAACAAGGACGTTACTACTTCAGTGTATTTCAAGCCATCTACAATCTCCGGTGGGGATCTGGATTTGAACTTGATGGACAATACACGTTTGTGTACGGAGTAAGTGTGCATAGGATATGCTAGGGCCGCCAAGCCAGAGTGTTGTAGTTAAAATTCCGTAGGTCTGTTAATTATTCATACACCAAAATGCTAGTGGTCTTAAAAATGTCTTCTTGTATGTACTGCTTACTGGATTTGGGGAGAGAAATATTTTAAATAATCTGCTCTGCTCCAAATATTAACGTAAAAATTAACTTGCGGCTGCAATTAATTTATTTTTCATTTAAATAAGCTTTATTTTGAAATCCGCAAAACGTTAACTCAAAATGTCGGACTTAAATTTGGACGACGTGATTAAAGACATCCATTATAAGGATCTGAAAAAAGCCTGCACTAGGCTAGGCCTAACAGTAACCGAAACTAGACAAGAAACTGTCGTAGTATTAAAAACGGCTGTAGATAGCGACTGTTTAGACTTACAAGATCTGTGTGACGAACTAGCTTCGGCTATAGAAAGACGTGAAGCCATTATTTAAAAAAAAAAAAAGAATTGGCCACTAGAGATTGAGAACTTTCATTAAAAACTAAAGAGTTACGATTAAAAGCCCTTGAAAAGCCCTCGACAGCGAACGAAGGCGTGATTTACACCTGGCAGAGGCGGACAGACGTTGAGCCCATGAACTAGATGTTCGGGACCAAGAGGCCCAAATTAAAGATCGAGACGCAGTTCTCGAAGAAAAAGAAGTAGCCCTTTTAGAAAAATCTAATGCCCAAGAGTTGGAAAGACTCAAGTTGCAGCTAAGCTAAATGCTGCCAGTAATACAGTAAACCCAGCTCCCGCTGGAGCTCCGGGCGCTTCCCCAGCTCCCCTGAACCCAGTACCTAAACAGGGAAAAATTGACGATGTGGTACGCCTAGTAAATAAGTGGACCCCAAAAACGGAAATCAACAGTTTTCTAAATATTTGTTGAGAGAACGTTAGTTAGTGAAAAAATCCCTAAGGATCAATGGAGTACCGCTCTCCAACCTTTAATGGGAGAAATCATAATCAAAATCTGCGATCAACTCACCGAAGTTAAAATGCAGGATTACGAAATAGTCAAAAGTAAACTTCTTGACAGGTTTGTTCAAACGAAAGAGTCAGTCCAAATGCAGTTTAGGTCGTTAGAAAAAGAACCAGAACAACTTTTTCGCGATTACGCTTTTGAGTTAGAAGCCCTATTCTCAAGGTGGTTGTCACTTGCTAAAGTGAATGGCGAGTACGCCAATCTCGTTAATTTAATGCTCTTAGAGCAATTCACTAAATCTTGTCCAGTTGCCCTGCGCAAATGGTTGCCCGACCAAATCCGTACTGGGACTTCGGCCGAAGTTACAAAGTTGTGAGACAACTTCACCACGCGCAACAAACAAATCGCTAACGATGCAGCCGCACGTAGCATCAAGACCCAACCTAGTGTTGGTTCGTCTAGGTCTGCTCCCAAAACTCGGAACAACCAGCGTGGTAACAACAGAAACCACAACACCGTAGCTAAGTCGGCTGGAACTACGGAAAAATTGCGAAAATTTGCTGATGACGTTAAACTCCACTCTGCAATGAAATCAAAACAGAGTCACATTGGTATCGTACATGAACCTGATGAACTAAAAAACTGGTCAGATCAATGGCAGTTGCCGATTTCGGACAATAAATGCAAAGTGTTGCACATCGGGTGTAAAAATCCATCATATAATTACTACCTATCGGGTTCAAAACTGGAACCATTAACTACTGTCAAGGACTTAGGTGTCTGGCTCTCCACGAATCTAACGTGGACTCACCACTGTAATGCTGTCATTAAAATAGCAATGCAACGAGCAGCTATTATCAGAAACTGTTTCACTTCTAGGGATGTCCCAACTTTACTGTGGGCCTTTAAAGTATATGTCCGTCCGCTTGTAGAATACGCCAGCCCCGTTTGGTCCCCGTCACTTGAGTAGACATTATGAGGTTAGAAAGAGTGCAGAGAGTGTTTACCAAACTTCTCCCAGGGTTTCAAAATATACCATATGCAGCCAGACTGAATAAGTTTAAAATTGATTCTTTGGAACTACGCCGGGTAAAAGCCGACCTGTCATTCACATATTGTTTGTTGCATGGTCTCCTGGATTATGATCCATCTTTCTTCTTTGATGTTAATAGAGAGGGACGGACCAGGGGTCACTCCCTGAAATTGGTTAAGAAACCCTTCAGATTAAACTGCAGAAAATACTTTTTTGTAAATCGGGTCATTAATGTTTGGAATGCTTTACCTGTTGATGTTGTCACGGCACCCTCTATAAATTGTTTTAAATTCAGACTAAAACAGTGTAACCTACTACCATACATATCAGACTATTCCTAATGTTATTTTTTCTTATATTGATGTACAGATACTTATATCGTGCTATATGTATTTGTTGTCACTTAATATTGGTAATATATAAGCGGTTTCTAGTAAAAGCCCTATCTTACCACTTTGCTAACTTACTCGGCAAATAAACTTTTATTATTATAAAACAACCCGATTCTAGTAGTCAACAAAACTCCAATCGTGAGTTTGATAGGCCACGTAAGCCTATGGAAGGCAATAGTTATTTTTGCAAATTGCCCGGGCATAGAAAAAGTGAGTGTGGTGCACGAATTGCTGCAGAGAAAACATCGGCTGATGCTGAGTGTCACTTTATTTCTAATAGTCCACCTGAATTAATGCTTTCAAAGCATATTTACGAGTGGTCAGTTAATGGGTCAAAGTGTCGTGTTTTGCGAGACACAGGGTCAACACATAACGTAATTTCTAGAGAATTAATCTTGCCCCGTCAATTTACTGGGGAGTATACCCATTGCCACAATGCTCTTAGTGAGCAAACTACCGCCCACGCAATTGCATTAATTGACGTGCAAACGCCGTTTGGTCCCATCCAAACCGAAGCCGTAGTATCAGATTTTGTTGGTCCCCATTTCGACATGCTTTTAGGCGTTCCTTCACAGAACGTGTTGGAGGAGGTCTCGCTTCCCTCCCCTCCTACATAAATGTGGTGACACGTGCCCAGACGCGTGCCAGCAATCAACTCCCCCTCATAAAAACCAATTATCGAGAGATCGCTACTGATAGCAAGGAAGAGTCAAGTGGCGAGGATGACTCACGTGTTAGCACTACACCAGCAGCGCAGGAAGGTTTTGTACGCTCTAAGCCAGACAGTTTAGACGCCGCCATTCTTTGCCCTCAAACCTAACAGTTTTCAAAACTGTTGGAAATTGACAAAACCGAATTCTCTCGTTTGCAAGTTGCTTGTCCAACTTTGCAGTTGTGTTGGAAATATGCTGAATTGCCCCCAGATCAGCAAGATGAAAACAAATTATTTTTCATAGAAAATGGTTTATTGTTTAGGAAACCTTTTCGCCCGGACGGAAGGCCGTTAATAAACATACAGCTAGTCTTTCCCAAGGAGTGTAGAGAATTAGTGTTAAGCACTGCGCATGCCAATGCATGGGCTGGCCACTTAGGGCATTCTAACTAAGGAGAGATTGCTAACTAATTTCTACTGGTCCCGTTGTTTTATCGACATCGAGAATTATGTGTTGACATGTTTGACTTGCCAGAAAAATGGCAAAACTGGACAAAAATTTGTTGCTCCCATGGATGGTGAGTCCTTCAATCCGTACATAGTAGATATCGTACGGCCCATTAGACCTACTAGCAAGGCCGGGTTTAAATACATTCTGTCCCTTCTAGACCCAGCAACAAAGTTTCCCGAGACAGTGTCCCTTAAAGAGGCCAACAGTCAAAATGTTGTCGATGCCCTCCTTCTTGTTTTGTCAGGACTAGGATACCCCAGTGAGCTCCAGTCTGATCTGGGGTCAGTTTTTATCTCTAAACTTACAACATTATTTTTCGAAAAGTATGGAATTAAATGTGTAAATTCGAGTGTTTTCCACCCCTAATCTAACAGCGTGGAACTTTTTCACTGTACGCTCAAGGCAGTGCTAAGAGCATCCTCAGGACTGCGAACGATGCCTTCCGGGTGCAATGTTCGCACTTCGTACTGCTCCCCACGAGAGCACTGGCTTCACGCCAGCTGAAATGGTTTACGGCCGCAATTTAAAAGGCCCTCTTGAGCTTGTAAAAAGCCAATGGGTTGAACCCGACGTTCACCCATCCATTTTAGAGTATATCCTGGATTTACTCCAGCGTTTCAAGTACTCACAGGAACTCGCAAAAGAACAGATTGTGAAGAGTCAGCTTAAAAATAAGCATTATTATGACGCCAAGGCAATCGAACGGAAGTTCAAGGAGGTAACAAGGTTTTAGTCCTCAAACCTGCACGAGCCAATAAACTGGAAATTTATTGGGATGGCCGTTGCGAAGTTTTGAAACGTATTTCTGATACAAACTATTTGATCAAGAAATCGTTTGGTTTACAAAAAGAAACCATTTATCATGTAAATCTTTTAAAGCCCTATCTGCCTAGGGAAGGGTCAAGTAATCATTCCTACAGTGACGAAAGGGAATACAATCCCTCTGACAAATCCCTCTGACCGCGAGTTAAATAATAACACGGTAACCAAGGACTACCCTATTCCTAATATTGAGGAATGTATCGAACGTGCCGCAAAATAGAAATATATTTCCATCTTTGACTTAAACCGTGGATTTTGGCAAGTGCGCTAGACGCCACAAGCCTCAACGGCTGCCACAATCACCACTCCCATTGGGAAGTTTGCTCCCCTTATGATGAACATGGGGATGAAAAACGCTCCATTTAGTTTCCAAAAACTAATGGACAACGTCACCCGTGGAATGGAAGAATTCGTCATCCCCTTCCAGGATGACACTGCTGTTGGTGCCGAAACGTGGCCACACATCTCGACAACATCTACAATTTTCTCCTTGCTGTCAAGAAGGCCGGGTTGACGGTTAACGCCGGAAAATCGCAAGTTCCTTGTCACAAGGCTACTTTTCTTGGCCACGAAATAGGAATGGGTCACGTACACCTTCGGAGGTGAAGGTTTTGAAAGTACACAAGTTTGCCCGCCCCCAAACAAAAAAAAGATGTCCGTTCCTTTTTAGGTTTGGTGGGATACTACCAGCGTTACATAAATCACTACTCAAGAGATTTGTGCCTGTTTGACTGACGCCTTGAAAAAGGAGGCACCTGATCCCGTTTTGTGGGACGAGTCTAAGCAAAAAGCTTTTGACACTCTCACCACAGCCTTAGTGACGTTTCCTGTCCAAAGAGCTCCCGACTTCAATCAAACTTTCATTTTGCAGTGCGACTGTTCCGAGCGTGGCATGGGCTGCGTGTTGTTACAGGGAGCAAAATTACAGTACGACAGAAAAAGAATGTGCGTGTTTGATTTGGTCAGTAGCCAAATTACGTCCCTAAGTTTATGGGACAAAATTTGTCATTGAATCGGATCACAAGCCGTTACATTGGCTCAAGCAAATGTCTGGCAAAATTCCCAGATTGTTTAGGTGGAGCCTTACCCTTCAAGATTACGACTACAGTCCGTTACAAACCTGGCAAGTTTCATTTAAATGCTGACACTCTCAGCCGTTATTTTGTTTAACTTAAAAGGGTTAAAAACGTTTTATTTCAGTACAAATTGACTGAAACTTTCAACTGCATATTTAATCTGATTAAGTGGTACGTTGTAGGGGCAACCACAACAAAAGAAACCTTCAGTTATTTCCCGTTTTGGTCTTCACACCTAAATTTTAAGTGCCGATGTTTTTCTCTCTCTATAATCATCACCCTCACCCTCTTGTGGGTGAATGTTTGTAAAGATTGAACGACACGTATTAAATATTCATTAGGAATATTCTACGGGAGTTGCAACTTGTTCCCGGTTGGCCCTTCTTTAAGTTTTATATGAATGGTTTTCTTTATAAAAAAAACCGCCTGTCTACCCCTGGGAGATAAAGGATAGCCCTGTTTAGAAGGTTGTTGCGTTTTTATCCATAAACCTCCCAGCGTTGTATTTTTATGTTTTAAGTTATGGGTTATACCTCAAAACCCTTCAGTGTTAATTAACATGTAAACAAGTTGTTTGGTAACCTCAAACCATTCTAGTTATTAGTTACTGTTAAATAGAGCCGGTGTTCTTCTATGCATTCCCAGAATATCCTTTTCTAAAAGCTATCGCAGCCTAGGTTAAAGGGTGGACGGCGAGGTGTTTTTGGCCGTCACACAGAAAAAAAAGACGCGGCAATTGGACATAATCCGGACTCGTATGAATATCGAATAGCGGGACGCCTCATTTGACAAGTTTTCTTTTACAAAAACCATAACCTTGTAATTTTCTAAAAGAAAATATATGTGTTTCTTCCAATTTAAATGTCTTTTGCCCCATTTTCTGAATGCTTGTACGATTTTCCTGCACGAAGCAGTGCGGACAGCATTTAGTTAATGGTTGCAAAAATAGTGTCTTCTTAATTTGTAAATTTTGAATTTTACTTAAAATTTTCTAAGCCACAAAAACGTTGGTCCCCCAAAAAAACAAAACGGCAAAGTTAATATTTTTGTAAACAGTGTAATTTTATTTCATGCAAAACCGGATCCAGGGATAGGAACAAGTATCCCAAAGGAGATGTATTTCTCAACCCAGGAAATGTATTTTTCACCTGATAATACTTTAGTATGGCTGTTATTATTGCTATTATTATTATTATTGCTTGGCAGTCTAAGTTATTGGCATTATGTTGTGTGCACTAACCCTTTCTGTTTTAGCATTTATTTGGCATTCTACACAGATCCCAAATAAATCCCCCTAGGTGGGGGAGTGTAATGAAATTCTGTGCTGCGGCTTGATTAGAGAGGATACCCGGACTCCAGACATCATCACCCCCCCCCCCCCCCACTCGCCAAAGTCCTCAACTTTGAGCGTGAAATTCACCAAGAAGTTACCAACAGAATCGGCCAAACATAGAAGCCCTTAATAGCCACACCCTTGAACTTTATTCCTGTGAAAACAGAACATTAAATTTCCTCCTGGTTCGTCCACAGCATCCTTAAGAAAAAGTCACCAAACTGGGCCGTAGCACTCACACTTCCGGCCGCCGTAACTTCAAAACCAATGTACAAATGTAATTACTTCCTTTCGTTTTATTACAGGCATAAAGCCAAAATACACTAGCTTAGTTGTGTTTTAGGAGGGGCTTCCTTTAAGGTACTTAACCTCACATATATGTTGGATTCAGATCTAGTACGATATTTTTTATTTTATTTGTTGTGCACCAAATGTCATGAAAAATGTCCGACTTTTCTAAATCGCCAGTCTCTGGTGAGACAAAACTTAAATTATTTTAATTCATTATAGCCTTTTACTAAGCTGCTTTATTTAACCTTATCTTTTACCCCGACTCACTGCCTCTGCTTAGCCTTCCTTCAGCAACGATTTAAAACGAACGTGAATTTTATTTGTTGTAAATAGTAACCTCTACCAACACTCCGAAGGCAAAACAATCGATCTGTTCCTTCTATTAAATTGCCAAAGTCAAACTGTGCATTATACTTCGTCCCCCTTCCTTCACTAGTTGCAGTGCATAACACTGTAGTTTAATATTTTGTACCAAAAGAACAAAATAGCCCAAATGCCAATTTTCCTTTGTCAAACAGTTCAAAACTCGTTATTGGCACATGTGTACATAGTCGCTGTTCCTTCAAACGGCTCCCAAGGAAAAGCCTTTGTTCAACCGACTTCTCCTCCCACTTTCCATTGTTCTCCAGGCCCTCAGCCAGTCAGACCCCCACAGCTCTCCTCGGTGTCCACGCTTTTGCAACCAAAATCTGACGCTCTAGCATAAAAAGCCCCAGTCGCCCCCCATCCATAGCACAGCCCTGAGCGCAGCTCAGGTGAGCACAGCTCACAGATCTAAGACAAGAGGTGGTCACGGCCGGTCAGGAGTGGAGATGCCGCGTTCTGAAGGTTGCCATGCTTGGCAAAGGTAGTGGTCAGTATGTATTACCAGTTTAAAATTGAAAGTTTAACTTTAGGACCCCCCCCCCACTCTAAATTTATAGTTTAATTTTAACTTACCTCTTGTTTTGGAATTTTACAATTAAGCATGCCAAACGGCATTTCTGGTCTTTGCTTACTGTAATGTTAGAGTGGTTCTCTTTCTAAAAACCAGCGTTCCTTTGTTTATTTTAAACCACGTTTTAACGGTAGACAGTGGCCCTTGAGGATTCGGGCACTCTTTTGTGAAAGAGATATATGTCTAGAACTAATTAAGACTTTAGCGGATGCGAGTTTAAATTAGAGGGTTTTCAGGATTGGACCCAAAAACTACTTTTTCTAGTTGAAATTGTTTATTTTTATTTAAAAGCCAGTTGTTGCTTTTAAAGGTTGAATTTTCTGTTATGTAAATTCGTTTGCTTTCACTGAAAGCCTTCTTGCTTTAATTCAAAGCTTCTCATGTAATCTAGTAATCGAAATGTAAAGTGCCTTTTCATTTGTTGTTCTTTTTATTAAAACGAAGAGTTTTTAAAACTGCAAGTACGGTTTCTAGTGCGGATTAATTGCTTGCGTTTAAATAATATGTAGCCCATTTTTATTCTAAACCCCCTTAGCTTTTAAACTTATCCACAGGTGGTGGCAGCCTTAAAGACCAGGTAGATAGTTACTGGTTAGACCTATTCACTTTAAAATAGGAAAGTATCTTCACTCCTTCCGGGATTGAGGCCCAACTGTGCTGTTATACGCCATAATAGTCAGAAAGTTACAAATCAGTAATTTCTACAAGCTGGATGTCAACCATGAGTGCGGAGACGTTACAAGCACCTAGCCCGTCGTAGCGTCCGCCACTACATGGCTGTGCGGAGGGATATCATATTCCTTGGTTAAACAACAGCATTAAATGCTGGAGGAAAGGGAAGGCGGAAGTCGACAGCAGGTGGTGAAGTAGTCCAATCCAAGAAGGCTGCGCACAGACAATGCGCAGCGATACGTAGGATGGTGAGGCCAGCTGCCCCTGAGGACCGTGGTTCTCTGTGGAGATGATGGATTGGTCCTCTGCCTGACAGCTCCTAAAGCGGAACAGAGGCAGCCGAGAGTGAGGCATCAACTGGGGGATCCAGGAGATCTGTAGTAGAAGAGTGAAGTTTAGCAGGGGTCATCCTGTGGATGGAAGCGCCTGCGGACGTGGGCAGTAGAGGATGCGAGGACAGCCGGTCCTGATGATCGTCGGAGTTCTTGTGTGAAGAGGACACATTGGTCCTTTGTTTGTTCGTCCCTGAAGATGGAACAGAGGCAGCCGGGAGCCGAGCTACAACCGGGAGATCCAGGTCCTTGGTTGAAGGCATCCTAGGCGAGGACATCCTTTGGCGTAGGTGGATAGGACGCAATGTGTAAGATGGAGAGGGCAGCCGGTCCTAAGGACCGTCGGATCTGGAAGAGGCGGATGAATGCTTGTCTGAGGAGAGGATGGATTGATCCTCCGTCTCCTTGCTCCTAAAGTTGGAATAGAGGTGGCCGGGAGTGAAGCTTCAACCAGGACAACCAGAAGATCCCAGGCAGTAGAGGGCATCCTAGCAGGAGCCATCCTTCGAACGAAGTCGAGTAGGATGCATCCTATGGGATGATGATGCTGCGTCCTATAGGATGTGTCCCATAGGATGGGACGCGTCCTGAGGACCAGCGGATCCAAAGGATACGATGGAGTAAATAGTGCTCAAGGCGGTCACGTCTTCGTGAGCGCCCTAGGAGAAATGATGCCATTGGACGGCTGCGCCGAGTATATGTATATAGCCAGCCCGGCTGGGAAGCCAACTTTCAAGCTTCTAGGGGAATAATAGCTCAAAAGGAGGGAATTGCTATAAAAAACAGGTAATGTATATTTTCGTCGGCTATAAAACCATGTTTATGTACTTTGCCCCTGTAGGCCTTTAAAAACTTGTACGAAAATCTCATCTAGGCGACAAGGACAGTTTTAGTGCCCTTATATTAAAAACTTGTACAAAAATCTCGTCTAAGTGACAAGAACAGTTTTAGTGCCCTTATATTACAGTGTTTTTTTTTTCTTTTTGTGTGAACGCGGTCTCGTATCAGACACACGTGGTGAGTCGAACAAAAACCCGAGGGCTGAAATTCAAAATCTTGTTTATTTTGTAAATCACCTTTTTTTCTAGGCATAAAGCTTCGTGTTTGACTAGGAGGGGCTTCCGCTGCGAAGGTACTAAACCTCATAACCATGTACAGATACCTTTAGTACGATATTTTTTATTTGTAATTACGGTGACGACTTTGATTATTTACGAAAAATGTCCGACGTTCAATTTCACTTGTCTGCTTCTGCAAACGCTTGAAAAACTAACCTAATATAATTGTATTGCAACCAAACCTAAGCTGGTATATTTAATCTTTTATTGAGGTACTCTAAATGCATTTTAGTAACGTAACTTTTTGCCATGAACCCCACCGGAGCTCAACGTGCATGTTTATCTTTATTTAACGGACCTAGTGTTTATATTTTGTTTAGGCATCTTCCACTCTTCTCCGACATGGCTGCCTACCCAAAGCAAAACAATAATAGCCTTTCCTTCAATTAAAATATGATCCGTAAGTTTAAAACTGAGCAAACACTTTGTTCCCCCCCCCACCTTCAATAGGTGCGATACATGTTACCGTAGTTTTATTTTTATAGGCCTATTCTCACGTTGTTACGAGTTTTAAACTCATTGCACTTTCATGCAGGCCTCTAAACCGCTCCCAAGCCTTCGAAAATCCTTTGTTAATTCCGCTCCGTCAATTCCCTTCCAATAGAAACGCTGAATTCAATTCCCTATCCAACCAGAGCGCTCAGCTACTCTGCCCGTCCGCGCTGTCATGCCAACTTCCAGTATTGACAGACCGGCCAGTACGGGTCCGTCTCTCCTCACTCCACGAGCTGCCCTCTTCCCCGCTCTACACCCCCGTCGCTCTCCTACAGGCCCGCCCTTGCCCTCTTCCTGGCTGCCAAGCAGCAGGTATAAAACTCGACTGCAAGGGAGTTCCTTAGCACAGCTCAGAAATCTCAAGGCTAGAGGTAGCTACGCCGGTCGGGAGTGGAGATGCCGCGATCCGAACATTGCCATGCCGGGCAAAGGTAGTTGGTTCGTATGTAACTTAGTTTAGATTAGAATTTTATCTTTTGGACTCTTAATTAAAAATTTATAGTTTAATTTAAATTAACCCCTAGTCTTGAAAGTAACTTATGGTTCGTTAAGCCATCGGCATTAAGGACGTTAACGGCCATAACGTAAGGGTTCACGGTACCTTCCTAAAAAACAGCTTTTTTCATCGTTTTCATTAAATGTAACTTTAATGTAAAACAAAGGCCATTGGGTCTGTTAATTTGTAGAAGCAAAGCACTTCATGGAGGGTACATCCCATTTTTAACTAGAATTCCGATGGGGACGGTTTGGTTTAGTGGCAGCACCACTCGAAACATAACTGTAAGGTTCAGGTCTACTTTTATCGATCAGCTGCAGCTGTGTATAAAATAGAGAGCTCTTTTGCGAAATCCCCGTTGCCTACTGAAAGTCACCTTTTTCTATTTGAAATTGTTGTAAATTATTACTGAACTCAATCCAAGTTCTTGTGAAGCATGTTTGAAATTTTATTGTAAAATTCCCAGTGTAGTTTTTCTTATCGAAAAACTAAGTTGCATTTTGTAAATAACTAAAATGTAATTGCGAGGTTAACTTGTTTGTCCTAAAATAAAACCAGGAGTTTTAAACGCCAAATCAAGTTCTTATTTGACGAAACTAAACGTTAAGATTTAAGACAATTCTCTAAAATTTAGCTTAGCTAGTTTTCCCACCTTGGTCGCAGCGATACCCGCTTTTTTATCGTTAGTTAGGCCTTGATTAGGACCTCAATGCTCCATTCCCTACACCGGGCAGTAGCAGTTGTGCTGTTTTAACCAAAAGTATCAGTAATGAGTCAGAACGATAGGAAGTTAGACCCAGATTCACCGGCCGTCGGACGATGCTACAAGCACCTCTCCTGTCGTAGCATCCGTCTCCGTTACAAATGGTGGCAGCGGTGGGATGAACAGGTGCTGTTCCCGCAAACGTGTTCCCCCTGCCATGCTACTATGCCATTTGTGTTGAACATTTCTTCAACAAGATGTCCGTGACTCAGTCAAAATAATCACAAGAAAAAGATGTCCGCATTGCTGTAAACATCAATGCAAAACCCGATGTCCGCACTAAAGTCAAACCATCAGCTCCAGCAACAAAGCCAGTTCCGGAGCCAGGAGGCAAGACTAGCGAAGTCCCCCCCCCCCGACGTGTTAATCCGTATGCCGTGAGATGTTCTCCGTCGACCGCCAGCAGCGTGGAGGATTCGGCCGGTTCCCGGACGCAAAGGTCCGTCGCCGCATTCAGTGACCTGTGGACGGTGGACTACAATCGATCGATCCAGCGTAGTGAACCTCTGCCAGAGACATTTTACTACAGTACAAGTGTGCAAGCCCCTTCAAGCTACAGGTGGGAGTTGGAAAAGGACTTCAGACCGCACAGCGATTGTGCAAAAATCAGGGTAAGTGTGCATAAGATATGCTTAAGGCCGCCAAGCCGAGTGTTGTGGTTAGATGCATTTCTGTAATTTAATTATTTATACACCTGAGTGCTAGGGGTCAAATAAGTGTATTTCTTGCTAAAACTTATGGGAATTGGGAGAGAAGTTTTTTTTAATAATTCGCTCTGCTCAATTTAAAGTAAATTAATTTGCGGCTGCAAATTTGAGACGCTCTATTAAAGGAGCAGGAAGCACAGAGTAGCGAACACGCTAGTGCTAGAGAATTATTAAAATTAAACAATCAGATCGAACTAGCAAGGCTAGCGGTTGCAAATCTTAATAGTAGTTCAAACCCCAGTAGTGGTACAGTAACGCCTTCTACTCCCAGTTTCCCTGTAAACAAACCTGGTAAAATTGCTAACGCTGAGAGACTTGTAAATAAGTGGACTTCCAAATCGGAAATCAATAGCTTTTTTAAGATTTTTGAAAAGACTATGGAAACTCAGCGAATAGAAAACTCTGCCTGGGTGGTGGGTCTACAGCCTCTCTTAGGAGAAATTTTGATTAAAGTTTGTGATCAAATGTCAGTTGTAGAAATGCATTATTACGATCTAGTCAAAAATAGGTTACTAGAAAGGTTTGTTCAAACTAAAGAGTCGGTTCAAGCCCAGTTTCGTTCTCTCGAACGCGAGCCCGAGCAGTTGTTCCACGAACACGCTTTTGAGTTAGAAACCCTATTTTCCAGATGGGTAGCCTTAGCTGAAATTAACAACAGCTACGGCAAGTTGGCTGATTTAATCCTACTTGAACAATTTACCAAATCATGTCCTATTGCTATACGTAAATGGTTGCCGGACCAGATTAAAACTGGAACGTTACAGGAAGCAGCCAAACTCTGTGACGAGTTCACCACCAGAAATAAACAAATTTCTGCCGACATGTCCCTTAAATCTGGGAAAGCACAATCTAGTGCATCGACGTCTGGACAAGCTTCTAAAGCTTCCTCCAATTTTTGAAGTGGCAACAGATACCCTTCTACTGCAGCATCTTCTGCCGAATCAAGTAAAGGATACTCGGTCAGTTATAGTAATTCCAATCGAAAATTTGATAGGCCCCGTAAGAAGTTTGAAGGTCTTTGCTTCTTTTGCAACAAAATCGGCCACCGGAAATCCGAGTGCCGAATGCGTATAGCCCAAGAGGCTAATCCAGCTACTAATGCTGAGTGTCACTTTGTTAGTAACAACCCTCCCGAAATGGTCTTAGCTAAACACACTCACGAATGGTCAGTGAATGGTACGAAATGCCTTGTTTTACGAGATACAGGCTCTACTCACGACGTAATTGCTAGGAATTTTGTAAAACCTGAACAGTTCACGGGTGAATACACCCATTGTCACAACGCTCTCACAGAGCAGACAACCGCCCACGCAATTGCAATTATTGACGTGGAAACTCCGTATGGTGGTATCCAATCTGAAGCCTTGGTGTCAGACCACATGGGTCCACATTTCCAAATGCTTTTGAGTGTACCCTCACAAACAGTGTTAGAAGAAAAAGGTTTAAAGGCCCTGCCCCCTTATTCTAATGCAGTAACTCGTTCCCAAACTTGTATGGAACAACAACTCCCGATATTAAAACCTAGATATCGTGAGATCGAGTCCGATGTTGATGACGACTCAGGTAGTGATTCTGAACTTAGTGTATTTCCCCCTTCACAGGAAGGTTTTGTATCCCCTAAGGTAGATAGCTTAGACTCAGCTATTTTAGGCCCACAGTCAGAACAGTTTACTGACTTACTAAACGTCGACAAAGACGAATTTGCCAAGTTACTGTTTAACTGCCCAACTTTACAGACTTGTTGGAAAACTGCTGAGCTCCCGCTGGACCAGCAGGATGAAAACAAACAGTTTTTCATCGAGACAGGATAGCTTTTTCGTAAACCCTTCTGGCCTTTAGGAAGACCGTTAATCGAGAGACAGTTAGTTCTTCCTAAAGAGTGTAGGGATTTAGTCTTGAACGCTGCACATGCAAATGCATGGGCAGGGCATTTAGGCCGATCCAAAACTAAGGATAGAGTGTTGACTAACTTATACTGGCCCCATTGTTTTACCGACATTACCAATTCTGTATTAACTTGTTTAACCTGCCAGAAAAATGGTAAATCTGGACAGAAATTTGTTGCCCCCATGGTGCTAGTGTCCACGGATGGGGAGCCATTCAACCGATATATCGTAGGTATTGTTGGCCCCATTAAGCCTACCAGTAAGGCTGGTTATAAGTACATTTTATCATTACTTGAACCTGCAACAAAGTTTCCAGAGGCTGTGCCACTAAAAGAGGCCAACAGCCAGAGCGTTGTGGATGCTCTACTTCTCGTCTTTTCTAGATTAGGCTTCCCCTCGGAGCTCCAGTCTGACCTGGGCTCATGTTTTATTTCTGAGTTAACAACTTTATTCTTAGAAAAATGCGGTATAAAGTGTGTAAATTCAAGTGTGAACCACCCGCAATCTAACAGTGTGGAACGTTTCCACCGGACGCTCAAAGCGGTGCTAATAGCTGTCCGTTATGAGCATCACCAGGACTGGGAAAGATGCTTACCCGGAGCCATCTTTGCTCTGAGGACTGCTCCACATGAGAGCACGGGCTTCACTCCAGCTGAAATGGTCTACGGACGCAACCTCAAAGGCCCACTGGAGTTGGTGAAAAGCCATTGGGTGGAACCGGACGTTCATCCATCCGTTTTGGAGTACATCTTGGACTTGCTCCAACGATTCAAGTACTCACGTGAACTCTCTCAAGAGAATATCACTAAAAGTCAAGTGAAGAATAAAACCTACTATGACATTAAGGCAGTTGAACGGAAGTTCAAAGTTGGTGATAAGGTCCTAGTCCTTAAGCCAGCACGTACCAATAAGTTAGATATTTATTGGGATGAACCCTGTGAAGTTTTAAAACAATTGTCCGATACCAATTATCTTATAAAAAAATCGTTTGGTCAGCAAAAAGAGACCATTTATCATGTAAACCTTCTCAAGCCTTATCTTCCTAGGGAGGGGTCAAACAACTACTCTTACAATCACGAACGTGAGCTTCCTCACACCGACCATGTCTTGACAGGTCAACCTGGTGATGGCCACCTTACTGCTAAGGCCGCTATGAGTCTTTTCAAAAAGACGGGCAACTTGACTGAGTTGCAATGAAACGACCTCCTTGAGGTGTTAGAACGAGTAGACGGTGTTTTCTCTACTCTGCCAGGACGGACGGATCTTGTAACTCACGACGTTGAGTTAGTCGATCCTAAAGTCAAACCCTGCAAGTACTATCGCCACGCGAAGTTCGAAAGGGATTTGATCATTAACGAAATCAAGCGTATGCTCGATTTGGGTTTAATTATCGAAACCGATTCCCCACATGGTTCACCCATGATTATTGTCCAAAAGGAAGATGCCAGCCCACGTCCTGTAGCTGACTACAGAGAGCTGAACAACAATTCGGTAACTAAAGATTAGCCAATTCCCAACATTGGGGAATGTATTGAGCGTGCAGCTAAGTGGAAATATATATCCATTTTTGATCTTAACCGTGGATTTTGGAAAGTGCGCTTGACGCCACAGGCTTCAATGGCCGCCACCATCACAACTCCCATTGGGAAGTTTGCTTCCCTCATGATGAACATGGGGATGAAAAACGCTCCATTTTGCTTCCAGAAGCTTATGGACAATGTCACTCGTGGCATGGAAGAGTATGTCACACCCTTCCAAGACGACAACGCTGTAGGGCCTGAAACATGGCCACAGCATCTTGAAAATGTCTATAATTTTCTCTCTGCTGTCAAGAAGGCCGGACTGACGGTAAATGCCAAGAAATCGCAGGTCACTTGCACCAAAGCCTCTTTCCTTGGCCATGAAGTTGGCAATGGATCCCGCACACCCTCTGAGGTGAAACCCTGGCTGTGCAAAAGTTTGCCTGCCCCCAAACAAAGAAAGATTTCTTGGATTGGTAATATATTACCAAAGGTATATCCCTCACTATTCCGAAATCTGTGTAAGTCTCACAGACTCGTTGAAAAAGGATGCACCCGATCCCATCATTTGGGATGAATCAACACAACAGGCTTTTGAGACTTTGAAAAACTCTTAGTGACGTTTCCCGTTCTAAGAGCTTCCGACTTCACACAAACGTTCTTTCTGCAGTGTGATTGTTCCGACCGAGGTATGGGTTGTGTTTTGTCACAAGTGTTTGGAGAAGATGAACACCCCTGTCTTTACATCTCACGTAAACTGACAGCCCGTGAGCAAAATTACGGGACGATCGAAAAAGAATGCGCGTGTTTGATCTGGTCGGTTGCTAAATTGCGCCCCTACATCTATGGGACAAAATTCATCATAGAATCCGATCACAACCCGTTGCACTGGCTCAAGCAAATGTCTGGCAAAAAACCCAGATTGCTTAGGTGGAGTCTGACCCTTCAGGATTACAACTACACCGTTTGATAAAAACCTGGAAAGTTTCACGTAAACGCTGACACTCTCAGCAGGTATTTTGTTTAAACATTAAATTGTTAAACACGTCATTTTCAGTCCAAAATTGACTGGAAATTAAATTTTATCTTTAATTTTGTTAAGTGGTATGTTGAAAGTGCAACCACACCAAAAGGAACTTTCAGCTATTTTCCCGTTTTGGACTTCACACCTAAATTTTAAGTGCCAATGTTTATTCTTCCTGTCATTATCAACGCCTTCCTCTGTGGAAGGATAATTACAGAGATTGTACGACACGTAAATAATGTTCATTAGGAGCATTCTACGGGAGTTTAGTGGTCCCTGGCTACCTCCTCTTAAAGTTTTCTACGAAATGGCTTTCTTTAAAAATAGCTGTCTGTCTCACCTCTGAGTGCAAAAGGTTATCTCTGTCGTTAAAAGGTAGTTGGGTATAAGCCATAAAACCACCCAGTGTTGTATTTTTATATATAAACAAGTTGTTTGGTAACCTTAAACCATTCCAGTGGTAGTTTGTTACTTTTAGATAGAGCTTATAGTTGTGCATGCGCTTTTACCGTAAATCGTGTATTAAAAGCCCAGTTGAAGCTAAAGCCCACCCCCTAAACTGCTGTAAAGTCAAAATCATGAAATAGTGGGGTCAAAGCCCACCCCTCAAATTGTAGTTTTTCCACGAAAAATTATCTAAAAGTTATATGATGTGAATAAAGATAGTACTGCTTGCTATGTTTACTGGCCCCTTCTCCCTCCTTGTAGTAATAGTGGACTCTTCCTTTAGCTCCTAGAACCAGCACAAGACCTGACCATCTCTCACTTAAGCCTCCTCCCTTCTTCACAGCAATTAAAAGGATGTAAAAATTGGTCTTTCAGAGACGGTCCAAAAGCTTCAAATTTTCTGTAATAGATAACCAGAAAGGTTAGAAAATTGATAATGCTTGATTTAAAGGCCATCCCCTTTATTTTTGCCAAATTAACTGCATAAGCCCATGGGCGTTTAATCCACAATTTACGGTAGTACTCTCTATTCCGATCCTTATCGCAAGCCAGGTCCTGAGGAGCGCAACCAGGGGTATTTTCTCGAGGTTTTCCCAGATAAAAAAAATAACTTTTTGTGCACGGCTGACTGATCAGAGCATTAAATGTTGCGATTATATCATTTGAATTTAACAACTACAAAAACCATAAACTAACTTTTTCCAAACTTAACAGTGTCCCATTTTAATATGTAATTTTTATTTTACAAAAATTTCTTGAGCCACAAAAACGTTAGTTCCCCAAAAATATAAAACGGCGATTTTTATTTTTCGTAAAAAGTGTATTTTAAAAACTTGTGGTGATGTATTTCACAGGAGATGTATTTCTCAGAAGGTGTATTCCTTGGTTGCATGCATTTTGCAGTTTATTTTGCATGGCTTGGCAGTCTTGTTCTTTGGCATGTCTTCTGTGCACTGACCTTTTCTGTTGTAGCACTTATTTGGCGTTCAACAAGATCCCCAAATGAAGTCTTCCGTGTGGGGGCATGTAAACGCGGTCTCGTATCAGACACTCGTGGTGAGGACACCTCAACACCACCGAACAAAAATCCGAGGGCTGAAATTCAAAATCTTGTATATTTTGTAAATCACCTTTTTTTTCTGGGCATAAAGCCACAAACATCAACATAGTGTTTGACTAGGAGGGGCTTCCTCTGCGAAGGTACTAAACCTCATAACCCTGTAGACACCATTAGTACGATATTTTTTATTTGTAATTACGGTGACGACTTTGATTATTTATGAAAAATGTCCGACGTTCAATTTCACTTGTCTGCTTCTGCAATCGCTTGAAAAACTAACCTAATGTAATTTTATTCCAACCAAACCTAAGCTGGTATATTTAATCTTTTATTTAGGTACTCTAAATGCATTTCAGTAACGTAACTTTTTGCCATGAACCCCACCGGAGCTCAACGTGCATGTTTATCTTTATTTAACGGACCTAGTGTTTATATTTTGTTTATTTTGTTTAGGCATCTTCCACTCCTCTCCGACGTGGCTACTTATCCAAAGCAAAACAATAATAGCCTTTCCTTCAATTAAAATACGATCCGTAAGTTTAAAACTGAGCAAACACTCACTGTGTCCCCCCCCCCCCACGTTCAATAGTTGCGATACGTAATATCATAGTTTTATTTTTATAGGCCTATTCTCACGTTGTTACGAGTTTTAAACTCATTGCACTTTCATGCAGGCCTCTAAACCGCTCCCAAGCCTTCGAAAATCCTTTGTTAATTCAGCTCCGTCAATTCCCTTCCAATAGAAATGCTGAATTCAATTCCCCATCCAACCAGAGCGCTCAGCTACCCTGCCCGTCCGTGTTGTCATACCAACTTCCGATATTGACAGACCGGCCGGTACGGGTCCGTCTCTCCTCCCTACACGGTCTGCCCTCTTCCGGGCTCCCCCCCCCCCCCCCCCAGCCGCTCTTCTACAGGACCGCCCTTGCCCTCCTCCGGGCTGCCAAGCAGCAGGTATAAAACTCGACTGCAAGGGATTTCCTTAGCACAGCTCAGAAATTTCAAGGCTGGAGGTAGCTACGCCGGTCGGGAGTGGAGATGCCGCGGTCCGAACATTGCCATGCCGGGCAAAGGTAGTTGATTCGTATGTAACTTAGTTTAGATTAGAATTTTATCTTTTGGACTCTTAATTAAAAATTTATAGTTTAATTTAAATTAACCCCTAGTCTTGAAAGTTATGGTTCGTTAAGCCATCGGCATTTAGGACGTTAACGGCCATAACGTAAGGGTTCACGGTCCCTTCCTAAAAACCAGCTTTTTTCACCGTTTTCATTAAATGTAACTTTAATGTAAAACAAAGGCCATTGGGTCTGTCAGATTTGTAGAAGCAAAGCACTTCATGGAGGGTACATCCCATTTCTAACTATACTTCCGATGGGGACGGTTTGATTTAGTGGGAGCACCACTCGAAACATAACTGTAAGGTTCAGGTCTACTTTTATCGATCAGCTGCGGCTGTGTATAAAATAGAAGGCTCTTTTGCGAAATCCCCGTTGCCTACTCAAAGTCACCTTTTTCTATTTGAAATTGTTGTAAATTATTACTGAACTCAATCCAAGTTCTTGTGAAGCATGTTTGAATTTTTATTGTAAAATTCCCAGTGTAGTTTTTCTTATCCAAAAACTACGTTGCATTTTGTAAATAACTAAAACGTAAAGTGCGAGGTTAACTTGTTTGTCCTAAAATAAAACCAGGAGTTTTAAACGCCAAACCAAGTTCTTATTTGACGAAACTAGACGTTAAGATTTAAGACAATTCTCTAAAATTTAGCTTAGCTGGATTTCCCACCTTGGTGGCAGCGATACCGGCTTTTTATCGTTAGTTAGGCCTAGATTAGAACATCAATGCTCCATTCCGTACACTGGGCAGTAGCAGTTGTGCCGTTTTAACCAAAAGTATCAGTAACAAGTCAGAACGATAGGAAGTTAGACCCAGATTCACCAGGCCTCGGACGATGCTACAAGCACCTTTCCTGTCGTAGGATCCGTCTCCGTTACATTTGTAAACCAAAAATAATGCTTAAAAATCTTACAAAACTCCTGGAGGAGGGCTAAGTGCTCAAACTGCTTTAAATATGGATTTATTTTTAACAGTAAAACTAAAAGCTTTTTACTGAATGATGGAGTTCATGACGTATTGTGTGCTTTTTAATAAAACCAAGTGTGAAACTAGTTTTATTGACCCACTGAAGTACGTGTTTAAATGATGGGATTTCATTTGAAATAATTACACGGCTTGGCACCCTACGGTCAAGTGTGATACTTGTACGCTAACTGTTGGAAGCTATTTTGTTTAAACGTCAAGGACCTTCAAACATAATCTCTCGTTTGGGGGTGTGTAATGAAGTCACTCTTCATCACTTTTTTTTTCCAACGCTACTCAGTGCTCACCACTTTGAACTTAGTGTTCTTGTGATAACTCGACCAATAATGAACATTTTTTAGCGCTGTTTTCACCATTTAACAAGTTGAACATTTCTCTACAATCCTGCGGGAACAGTTTCTTCAAAACCGAACTCTGAATTAAACTATGAACACTTTTCATCTTCAAGTTTCAACCACCGCAAGTCATAACCGCTAACACAACTTCGTTTTGGACAAATGTAAAACCATTCCTTTCAAGTGTTTGGCATAAAGCCACGTAGCTTACATGACCATGTTGTAAATAGGGGTAAAAAGGGTCTGCTAACATCAATCCTTATGTACATTTTTCTGCAGCATCCGTTCTTGTACAAAGACATTTATTCTTGGCCAAATAGGCCTATATTCACGTATACAATGTTTAAATGACAAACCGATGATACGGCACAAATACTTTGGTTGATGTTCATTATAAAATAACTTTCAGTCAAAATGCAGCACCAAAACCTGTCCAAGTCACAAGCAAAACCTTGCAAAAATTTTGCAAACCTTGCCAAACTTGCGAATTTTTGGCAACCTTTTAGTGTTCTTCAGGCTACAGCCCAAGAGACTTCACACTTCCACGCTTCAACTCTCCAATGGACTTTTAGCATTCAAATTTCCTTCCACTTCACAGTTGGCTTTAAGTTTGCTAGCCTTATTGTGTTGGCGCTGTTCACATCCATTAGTGTGCTAACATTGGTGTCATCGTCCCCCATAACAGGGGCCTTGGGAAGAAAACTTTGCCATTTAGCCTCCAGTTTATCTCTCAAATTTGGTGTCATCATACTTCCAATCTGTTTGTAAGCTGGCTCCTGTGTATTCAGCGCAGTCAGTTCGACTAATGAATATACAGGAGCCAGCTTACAAACATATTGGAAGTATGATGACACCAAATTTGAGAGGCAAACTGGCAGCTAAATGGCAAAGTTTTCCTCCCAAGGCCCCTGTCATGGGAGACGATGACACAAAGTTAGCACAACCATAGATGTGAGCAGCTCCAGCAATAACATGGCAAGCAAACTCAAGGCCAACTGAGAAGTGGAAAGAAATTTGAATGCTAAAAGTGTGTTAGAGAGTAGAAGTGTGGAAGTGTGAAGTCTCTTGGGCTGTTGCCTGAAGAAGCCAACTAGAAAGGTTGCCAAAAATTCACAAGTTTGGCAAGGTTTGCAAAGTTTTGCAAGGTTTTGCTGGTGACTTGGACAGTTGGTGCTGCATTTTGACTGTAAGTTATTTTATACGATGTTTACTATAAATCAACAGTAACGTCACTTTCAAACGTAATTATTTTCACGACAAACTATTTTAGCTAGTTACCTTTTATTTAAACTACTTAAGCACTAGGTAGTTTTAATTTTACTTAACTAGGCTGGCTAAAACACCGTGTTTTAATAACGCCCGTTGCTGACAGAGCATCCTGTAAAACAAACATGGCAAGTGGTCGTTCCTTCTATTAAACAGATTTTATTTTGAATTCCCACTCCTAATGGCAAAAACTTGGCAATTCCTGCTATTAATCAGTCTTTTATAGAATAGAGCTATTAATTCACGCAACCAACCACTTAACTAGACCTCTTATCCTCCAAACTACCCCACCATGGATCAAGCTTCCCCAACTACTTCATTCTATTGTTCTCTGAGCCCTCAGCCAATCAGAGATGTATAGCTCTCCTACGGGTCTGCACTTCAAGAGTAGGGGAGTAAGTTGGAGCCGACCCTCTCCTATATAACCAAGCTGCATGTTGTTTTATCTTAAACTTAATGCAACGTCATAATAATAATATCAAATAATAATCGTTATTCTTTAAATAAGAATAATATGTTATTGGCTTACTTTTTTATTAGTGCAAGTGGCCTATATAATAATCTGTAAACGAAAATAGTGTTAGACTACTGCATTTGCCTCAGCTGGCCTTTTCCTTGAAACCTGTAGTGTGCATGAGCGCTACCACTTCCTTTTGGCGCTACTTGTCTTCCTCCCTCTCTAAATATGTCTGAATAAATGCCTCATTGTTTTAAA
Source organism: Lithobius niger (assembly GCA_023313725.1). Taxonomy (NCBI): domain Eukaryota; kingdom Metazoa; phylum Arthropoda; class Chilopoda; order Lithobiomorpha; family Lithobiidae; genus Lithobius; species Lithobius niger. The sequence goes on along the minus strand of JAHWFP010094634.1, from coordinate 64,987 downwards.
TGAGCGTCTCCATATACATAAGCTTTTCTTCGACCATCCTGTCAACCACCGCAAGACAGTTTAATAATCTAACAGGTTATGGGCCCAGTCATTGTATTTTGGCTATTTGGTGATGAACAATTTGTATTTGAGGTGTGACATTTATGAACAATGAGGGTGAACTTTTGCTTTTGCAACATACACGTTTTTCATCATGGCAGATCTTGCACGTGTGACGATTGATAAGTTGAACAATGACAACTACCAATCTTGGAAGTATGAAACTGAACTCATTTTTCGTGGTTTTCTTTAACAATGTAAATTCTGCCACTACTGATAGAACGTATGCAGCGTGGGCAACAGCCGATAGTAAATACATAAATGTTTAACCACTTAAAGTGGTAAGGCACATGGAAGGGACTAACACCAAGCCCAGAAAAAAATTAGATATTGTGTAGAAAGAAGTAAAGAGGAAAAAGGTGTGTAGAATGGCCTAGACCTAACGTGCAAAGAAACCCGTCCGTGACCAAATTCAATATTCACGCAAGAGAAACCGAGAGAGGGGCAAAGTTTTCAAGCAACGTTTAAAACCCGCAACAGTAGACGCGTATACAGCTTTCTCAGTCAAGGAATTCCACGCAGGCACAACCTCAGAGGGCGAAAAAATGTCACCTACAATCAAGTATGGAATCCAAATGGCGTAACTTGAGTGAATGTCTCATGGTGGAGGAGGAAAGGCTGAGCTCGTAAAAGGGTAGATCGACCATGAGAAGACCTTTTAGAATTTTAAAGGTTAATATTAAATCTGCCCAAAGTCGGCGTAATTCTAAAGGCTCCAGAGCCAGCCTACGCAGCCGGTCCCAAGCCGACAAACCACGCAGAGAAGGAATACCCCTGGTAAATCTGCGTTGAACAGCTTCAAGCTGATCGATGTCAGACAGAAGGAGACCAAACCGGATTGGCATACTCCAGCAGGGGCCTTACATACACCTTAAAAGCTCAAACCTTTGTGCGAACATTTCCAGAAATAAAGCAACGATTTACAATTGCAAGGCATCTAAGAGCAAGTGCAGACGCTTTCCGGCAGTGGACAGTCGACTTTAGATCTGCGGTGAACCAAACACCAAGGTCACGAGCTACAGTCACATCCGGCTAGTGTTGATTTTCAAGAATGTAAGGCAGATTAGGATTTTGACCCCCAATATGAAAAGGGGAGCATTTCAATTCAGCAATCGGAAGTTGCCAGGTAGCCACCCATTTCAATACCAGATTTATCTCGGAGGAAAGGTACAGACTGTCTTCAGCTGGAATAATGGTATTTCCAAGTTTAAGATCGATAGCAAATTTTAAGTTATCGATCGAATGATTGATGCAGGTAAGGTCACTTACGTAGATTACAAAGAGCAGTGGACCCAATACAGAGCCCTGTGGGACCCCACTAATAACTTCAGCGGAGGTAGGGTGTAAACGTGGTCTCGTATCAGACACTCGTGGTGAGGACACCTCAACACCACCGAACAAAAACCCGAGGGCAGAAATTAAAAACTTTGTATATTTTGTAATTTACACCCTTTTTTCTAGGCAAAAAGCCAAACACATCAGCTTAGTGTTTTACTAGGAGGGGCTTCCTCTGCAAAGGTACTTAACCTCATAACCCTGTACAGACACATTTTAACTGATATTTTTTATGTATAATTACGGTGACGACTTTGATTATTTATGAAAAATCTCCGACGCTAATTTTCACTTGTCTGCTTCTGCGAACTCGTAAAAACTAACCTAACTTAATTTTATTCCAACCAAACCTAAGCTGGTATATTTAATCTTTTATTTTAGCACTATAAATGCATAATAGCAAGAATTTATAGGGTTTGGGAGGAGAATTTGTGACTGAGACCCCATACTGAACCGTCTTAGATCCTTTTCTATTAGTTCCGTCTGAGTTTATAGAGGGCGCCATGAGTTTTATGTGGGAATTTCTACTCAGTATTCAGTCTAAAATTTAACTAACCTAAACGAAACTAGTTTGTATTTAATTATTATTTAGTTTAGCTTAGTTGTAATTTAGTTTACTTTAGATTTGGGGTGAAAAATTAGCAAAAATTACCAGATAGAACACGTGGCGCCCTCTGAAAACTCTGATGGAACTAATTGGAAAGGATCTAACACGTTACAATAGGGACTTTTTAGAGTTACAAATTCTCCTCCCCAACCCTATAAATTCTTGATAATAGTAACGTACATTTTTGCCGTGAACCCTACCGAAGCTCAACTTGCATGATTATTTTTATTTACCGGACTCGGTGTATATTTTATGTTTATTTTTTGTTTAGGTATCTTCCACTCCTCTCCAGCGTGGCTACTTACCCAAAGCAAAGCAATAATAGCCTTTCCTACTATTAAATTACGATCCGTAAATCAAAACTGAGCAAACACTTCGTTCCCCCCCCCCCACCTTCAATAGTTGCGATACGTAATATCGAAGTTTAATAATTTTTATAGGCCTATTCTCACGTTGTTTACGAGTTTTAAACTCACTGCACTTCCATGCCAAGCCTCTAATTGTTTCACAAGCTGTTAAAATTCCTTTGTTGAGTCAGCTCCGTTTATACCCAAGCAGTAAAAACACGGAGAGCAGCCCAGCTACCTTGCCCGTCCGCGCTGTCATGGCCGACTTCCGGTTGTGCCAGCTCGGCCGGTTGGGATCAGTCTCTCCTCCTCCAAGAGTCACCTCTCTACCCCACTCACCCCCTCCGTCGCTCTCCTACAGGTCCGCGCTAATCCTCTACCTGGCTGCCAGGCAGCTGGTATAAAACCAACCCTGCAGACCTGCATCCTTAGCACAGCTCAGATATCTCAAGGCTAGAGGTAGCTACGCCGGTCGGGAGTGGAGATGCTGCAGTCCGAACGTCACCATGCCGGGTGAAGGCAGTTGGTTCGTATGTAACTTAGTTTAGATTAGAAGTTTAACTTTAGGACCTATAATTCAAAATTTATAGTTTAATCTTAAATTAACCTCTAGTCTTGAAAGTAAATTATGGTTCGTTAAGCCATCGGCATTTAGGACTTTAACGGCCGTAATTTAAGGGTTCACGGTCCCTTCCTAAAAACCAGCTTTTTTTCACCGTTTCATTAAGGCACTTAATGTAAACAAAGGCCATTGGGTCTAGTAAATTTGCAGAAGCATAGTACTTCATGGAGGGCACATTCCATTTCTAGCTAGAATTCGATGGGGACGGTTTGATTTAGTGGGAGCACCACTCATAGCTGTCAGGTTTTAGGTCTGCTTCTATCACTCAGCCGAGGCTAGACATGGAACAGAGGGCTCTTTTACGAAATCCCCGTAGCCTACCCAAAGTCACCTTTTTCTATTTGAAATTGTTGTAAATTATTACTGAACTCAATCCAAGTTCGTGTAAAGCTTGTATGTACGAATTTTAATGTAAAATTCCCAGTGTAAGAATTTAATTACAAATTCCCCGTTGTTGCTTTCAAACGAAAAACTAAGTTGCATTTTGTAAATAGCTAAAATGTAAAGTGCGAAGTTGACTTGTTTGTCTTAATAATGAAACCAGGAGTTTTAAACGCCAAACAACGTTCTTATTTTGAAACTAGAAGTTAAGTGTTAGATAACTCTCTAAATTTAGCTTAGCTAGTTGTCCCACCTTGGTGGCAGCGATACCCGTATTTTTATCGTTAGGTTAGGGTTAAATTAAGGACCCAAATGCTCCACTCCCGACGTCGGGCTGTAGCAGTTGTGCTGTTTCGACCAAATAGTACCAAAAATTTTAAGTAGACGATAAGAAGTACCCAGTTTCACCAGCGTCGGGCGTTGCTACAAGCACCTCTCCTGTCGTAGCAGCGGCGTCCCGTTACAAGGGAATCCTCAATCTGGACCCGCTGCGACCGATGACTAATAAAGGCAGCAATCCAGTTTATTAACCTACCAGTAAAACCGGTGACTTTTAGTTTACAGAGTCCACTGATTCAAAAGCTTTCTGAAAGTCAAAGTAGATTACATCAGAAGGAATGCCAGAGTCAAGCACACTTGTCCATCTATCTAAAGCAACGAGTAATTGGTGTGTGGAAGAACAACCAAGCATGAAGCCAAATTGGTCAGCAAATGCGGTCCCCGAAAGATGTAGAAAGGCAGGGTTCGCACACATCTTCATAAAAGATTTTCCATACCTTTAGCATCCTCCCCCCATTCCCGTAAAATATATGCATCAACAAAATATGTAAGTATGCATAAAACAGGTTTAGTAAAACGTTGAAGTTCCGTCCTATACGCAATTGGCTAAAAAGTTTGTTAGTCCGTTTGATTTAACTTTAATGAGGGTGCTCATTTCTATAAAAAAAAGTTTAAAAAAATTTGTTTCCCGTTCGTGAAGCTGTAATGTCGGCTTGCCGAAAAAACGATTGGAGAGGATACATGGCCTCCAAAGATCAAAAAACTCATGGAACATTTTTTTTTTATTGAGCGCTTCAAACGCCAAAAAGACCTCGGTCTTTAACCCTCAGCCATATTTTTATTAATGGACAGAAACGGCTCATCTTGGAACCCTTTAATAGCCAGACACATTACCCAAGTGTTCAGGAAGCCACATTTCCAGAAATCCCTCCTGAACTCTCAATATTGTCATTGGAAAACCACTCCAAAACCAACGCAGCACTCCTTCATCATGGCCGCCATTATTAAAACTTGTAATCTGTATTTTCGATTTTATTACTTCTATTTAGGGCAAAAAGCCCAAAGACATTAGCTTAGTGTTAAATAGGAGGGGCTTCCTCTGCGAAGGTATTTAACCTCATACTTAATTGTACAGATAACTTTGTAAGTGTGATATTTTTTATTGTGTTGAACAGCTGCAACCTTTATGAAAAATTTCCACAGCGATCGATTTGTATTACCCAAACCAAAGTACTAAGCTTTAACCTGAGCCAATTCACGATTTGCATTTGTAAATAATCAATCAATAATCAATTTCCCAATGCAAAGGCTATTTCCCAAGGTTCAAGAGTTGAAAACTCTATTTGGCCGATCTCTAACCATTCTCTACTCCTTCAAACGGCTCTGCACCAAAACCCTTTGCCATACCGACTTCTGCTCCCACTTTCCATTGTTCTCCTGGCCCTCAGCCAATCAGACCCCCGTAGCTCCCCTGCCCGTCCGCGCGAACTTCCGGAGTGTGTATAAAACCCCAGCCCCACAACGCAATCGTTAGCACAGCTCACAGATCTCTCAAGCTTTCTGGGTCACGCCAGTCGGGAATGGAGAAGTCTCGTCCGTGGTTGCCATGCCGGGCAAAATGGTAGTGGTTTGTAAGTAACTAGTTTAACTTTAGAAGTTTATCTTTAGGACCCCCCAATTCTAAATTTATAGTCTAAATTAAATTAACCACTAGCTTGGAGTCTTTATGGTTGGTAAGCCTTATCGGCATTGCTGGTCTTTACCGCCATAATGTTAGAGTAGGCATCTCTTCCTAAAAAGCCGGTTTCATTCTTTGTTCATTTCTGAAATGTAAACAAAGGGACGGTTTGATCCTCGCGAGGAAAAATAACGGTGGGACGACTTGAATACTACAGTTGTCAAATATAGTTGCAACTTAGCGGACGTGGTTCAGCTTGCTGGGTATTCCTGGATAGGAACCCAAGATAAAAATGCTTTTTCTTGTCTAAATTAAGTGTTTAAGGACAAACATCGTTGTTCTTGTATTAATGTGAATTTTACTGTAAATTCAAGCCAAGTGTTTTTGCCAAACGTGTCAAAAGCTTAAACTAATGAACTCCAAATGTAAAGTGTTTTCTTTGTCATTATTCTGATGTTTTAAAATAAAAACCAAGAGTTTTAAACCTCAGGTTCGTTCCCTAGTAAGATTAATTGTTTCTAGTGTAAATTATTATGTAGCCCATTTTAGCTTTATACTTTGTTAAGCAGTTAAATTAATCCACCGTTGGTGGCAGTGTAATTACCGGATGCATTAAGGTTAGGCCTAGAATAGAACACCGACCATTCCCCATGCCAGGACTGTAGCCCATGCTGTGTTTATTATCATAAAAAGTCTAAATAATCACGTAACCTGATGCAAAGGAGTACTCGTCAACCAAGGATGTCGGGGGCGCTACAAGCACCACAGCCGTCGTAACGTCCGCCGCTACAAAGCAGACTATAAAATGTGCCCTTCGTCCCCTACACGAACACGAAGCTGACTAATAAGCCCCCCCCCCCCCCCCTTGGGTTGAGATAGAAATGGCCCCCCCCCCCCCCCACCGACACATAATAACTGGTCCCTAATTGGGACCACGGGTAATTCGGATAACAAAGATTCAGATAATCCTATTAATGTTAATAAATCAGCCAAACTGCAAGCAAGGAAAAAAATCAGAAAAAAAAAACGTCATGGGAAAACCTGTATTGCTATAACTCCGGAATTTTTATTTATATTTTCACGATGGCCAGTCATTGACGAATTGAATACAATTAAAACATTTTGTCAATAATGTTATCATATAAACTAAAATGGTACCTGTGAGTGTGCATGACGAAAAAAAAATGTTAAGCCCTATGAACGATCAATGTTGACATTCGGTCAAAATTGGCCTATGCAGGCAGTAAATCTTGCAGGCGTTATCATAACCTCATTTTATTACCTTAATTAGAATTTTTGTTGCTGGTGTCGTGAAAACTGACGTGAAATTGCTTTTGTTTGATGAAAATAGCTTGATTTGAGGAATCGTAACCACGTTCGGGCGCCATCTTATAGCGTTTGAAATATTGGAATCCCAGGGAAATCCCCATTCCTGCTGTCCTCAGTGCACACACAATTAATTTTAACATTCATAGGCTTATTCCTCGAATAAACTGTTCTGTTTCAAAAGCCTTCTTTAGTATGGCAGGCTCAAGATAGGTTCATTCGTAGCGCTTTACTTTTTACCGCGTTAGGGCCAGTCATCCCGTGACGTAACGCGACGCGAGCCAAGGCCGTCGCCATACAAACTAGTGAGAGCGCCCCCTTTGTGAACGGCCGGCTAGGAGTCCACTATGGCGAGAGAGCTATTGACTATCGTCAATATTTGAGCACATTTTAAATAACTTGTACAGCATAACACGATTTCTGAGTTGGTAAAAAATACGGTAGTGGCTACTACAAATACGAAAATTCATACGTTTTCAAGTCACAGGCCAAAATTCAAGCCTTTTCTAGGTCTGGAAAACACTTTGCCATTTTTCAAGCCTTTTCAAGCCTTTTCCAGGCTTGTGCGAACCCTGGAAACGACAACATTTCAATGTGAATAATAGATTCCATCACCTTACATGGAACAACGGTTAACGAGATCGGGCGATAATTTGTTGGGTCTGAAGCATTGCCCTTTTTGAAAACCGGAACAGTATTCGCAGTACGCCAAATTGAGGGTAGGATGCCAGAAGCGAAGAATAAGTAAAAAATTTGGGAAAGTGGGCGAAAAACGTAGTCGGCAATATTTCTATAAAGGAAAGCTGAGAAACCATCCGGACCTGGAGCACGACTAGGTTTCATACCAAGAAGAGTCCTACGAATTTCCCATAATTGGAAATTAACAGACTCACAAGTTACAGCTGATGCAGCAATCTGCGGAGTGGGTAAGAGGAAGCCGTCATCGACGATACCATTTGAAACAAATATCTCGTTTAGTATATTTGCTTTTTCGGCATTTTTGGTGACGAAATAGTCACCCAGTTTAAATGGTGGGTGCGTCCGAGATTTACCAGTTTGCTAGCGGAAATGACGAAATACAGAGGCTACGTTTCCCTCGGCCAAGATGGTCGCTTTCCGCTCACTTCGCCAGCCAGATGCGAGAATAACATACTGGGCACGGCACTCATTATAATGACACAGCAGATCAGCATTAGGGCACTGTCCGTAAAGCCTCCACAGTTTAAGCGTTTTACGTCCTAATTTAACGAGGTGGAATGGCAATCTGGTGCCGAGTGATAGCCCCCGTTGGTGGGATGTCGCCAACTTAGTAGCTCGTTTTAATTCAGTATAAAACAAGTCCCATGCCAACTCAACGGAAGGTTTGGTGGATAAGTTAAATTTGCTCCAATTCGTGGATGCCACGATAGAACATAAAACATTGTGGTTTACCCGACTGGCTAGTTTACCTGGCTGGGTAGAAAAAGAAATTGTACCATGGACCAGAAAAGAAATCATACAGTGGTCACTGGTACCCAAATGGTCCAAGACCTTTATGTCACAAATTAGGCGATTGTCCTGTGAAAAGATCAAATCGAGAATATTGTTGCCACGGGTAGGCTTCGTAAAAAGTTGGGACAGGCCAAGAGAGGCAATAAGTTCCAAAAAGGAGCGGTGAATTACATTAGTGGACATACTGCCTACCCAATTTACTAATGAGAAGTTAACATCTCCTACTATGATAACTGAGAAAGTAGAGTGTACTGAGTCATTTAAAAAAGCCGCCATATTAGTAACTGCAGGTAAGTTGTTGTAGCGGTGCTCACAGGTCCTAGAGTTGCCTACTGTTCTGCACCGACAACTTTTGCGGAGTTTAAACAAGCATGGCAGTCACTACTGCACGGTTAAGAACAGAGCGTCTATGTCCTATCTGAAGTTTTAGTACTATCTAATCGTTTTTGGTTCACTGCCACCAGGTGGGTGGTTTAATTGCTAACCTTAGGCTTTTAATAAAAAGAGTTGTTTTTAGTTAAAACACTAGCAAATTAAATCTCTCTAGA
>JAHWFP010094634.1:0-47992 GCA_023313725.1 Lithobius niger | reverse complement strand
GCGACCGACAATGAAAACGGATATGTGCTCTATCAATTACTTGCGGCAGTCTTGTGGCGGCCATCTTGTGGCCGTCTTGTTGCCGTCCATCCTACGCGACAACTCGATTTTATTAATAAAGATGCCAAGACTCCACACTAGCAAGTGAGCAAACACAAGGCATGAAGACTGGCGACGAAGAACGGGATCGTTTTTAAAGACAATTGAGGAAAATACGTAAGAAAAAAACGTAAATACGAACTTTGCTAAATGCGCAAGTAGCGCGAGTGGAAAAAAATGGACACCCTTGCAAATACCCACTTCCCACCGTTTGATCCGCATGCAGATATAACCTCTCTGGGCCCTCGCTGGGAAAAATGGATTTTGCGATTAGAAAACTATTTAATAGCTGCGAACATTTCTAATGACGAAAGAAAAAAAGCAATCTTACTTCATTTTGCGGGAGAAGAGGTTCACGACATATTTCAAACCCTTCCCGACCCCAAAGCAAAATACGCAGAAGCAAAAGCAAAATTAGACGAAAGAGTCACTCCCAAGAAAAATACTGATTTTGAGTCATACGTTTTTCGTACAACAAAGCAAACCAATGACGAAACAACAGATCAGTTTCATTCGCGCCTACAAAAATTGGCTACAACGTGTGGGTTTGACAACGTCAAACGAGAAGTAAAAGCCCAGATAATAGCCGGCACGAAAGACACACGCCTAAGAAGAAAAGCGCTTGGGGACACGACGTACACTTTAGAGAAAGTGCTAGAATTAGGAAGAACATACGAAATAACTGAAAGTCAAGCCGAAGCCATAGAAAAATGTGCTGGTCAGATATCGAAACCGACGGAATAAGAAGTTAACAAGATAGCGACGGGTTACTCTAAAAGAAGGGCAAGCGAAACCGGAAGTCGCACTGCAAGACGAAACGGAAGTCAATCAAGATGGCGGCCCCCACAACAAAATCCCAAATGGCAGCGATCGTCGCAAAATGCTGGTCAACAGGCACAAAGCAAATCGAACTCGACATGCAACCGTTGTGGAAAAAGCTGGCCACATGATGGAGGACAGATAAATTGCCCAGCTAAAGGAAAATCGTGCCGAAAATGTGGAAAATTCAACCACTTTGCAAACGTATGCTATGCAGACGATAGAGATGCGGTACAAGCCAGAACAAGAGACAACAACAGGTCCGGCCCCATACTTAAAAATAGAAGTGAATCAATAAATAAAATGCACGTTCAAGAAAACGAAATGTTAGACCAGTCGAGCAGTGATGAGGAACCTAGACGTGTTTTTAAAATTAGTGATAATCAGGAGTAGTTTAAACCCAAACGAAATACACACCTAAGAGCCACTGTATCTGTAGAAGGAATACAGGTCAAGATGGACATTGATTCCTGTGCTACGGCCACAATTATCGATGAAAGCACGTACAATAAAATGGGTCTGCAAACGAAACTAAAATCGGACGCCACAAAGATTTACCCATACGGCCAAAATCAGCCACTACATGTAATGGGTTCATTCTGGGGAGCAATAAACTATAAAAACAGACAGACAAAAGCCCTTATCTTCGAAGTAGAAGGCAACCACGGGTGTATCCTGGACTATGCAACGTGCACAAATTTACAATTAATTAAAATCCTAGTAGATGATGACTATGACGAAAAACATGTAAGCCAAGTGCACAGCAATGACAATCTACCAAAAACAAACGATCCAAAAACGAGAGATCATAAACGAGTTTGCAGATAGATTTAAAGGTCTAGGAAAAATGAAGAACTACACAGTGAAGCTTCACATAGACCATAAAGTGAAACCAAAAGCCCTACGACACAAGAGAATTCCTTTCCATACAAGAAAAAAAGTAGAAAAGGAAATACAGAAACTTTTAGAATTAGATATCAGAGAGAAAGTCTATGGCCCTACCCCTTGGGTATCACCGCTAGTGACCAAGGAAAAACCAAATGGGGACTTACGAATCTGTGTAGACATGAGATTGCCTAATGAGGCCATAATTAGGGAACGACATCCTATGCCAACTGTTGATGATGTTATTCACGAATTAAATGGAGCATGCTATTTTTCAAAATTAGACTTAAGCAAAGGCTATCACCAACTGGAATTAGAAGCAGAATCAAGATACATAACTACATTTTCGACGCACTTAGGCCTGTTTCGATACAAACGCCTAAATTTTGGAACAAACTCAGCAGCTGAACAATTCCAAGAGGCGATAAGAAGCATAATTCAAGACATACCAGGGTCCATAAATTTGAGTGACGACGTACTAATATATACAAAAACTAAACGAGACCATGACATTATATTAAAGAAAGTCCTGAGAAAGCTCAGAGAGAGCAACATTACTCTCAATCCAGAAAAATGTGAACTAAATAAAACCACTTTAAAGTATTATGGATACATTTTCGCAGAAAAAGGGATGCAAATAGACCCAGATAAAGTGTCGGCAATTTATAACGCGACTTCGCCAACAAATCCAGAAGGTGTACGTAGTTTTTTAGGCATGGTGCAATATTGCACGAAATTTTTGCCAAATTTAGCTTTAGTGTCAAAACCTTTAAGAGACTTAACAATGAAGAACACAAAATGGCGGTGGTCTCAAGAAGAAGAGGAAGCTTTTTAAACATATTAAGCAGATAATTACACAAACAGAAGTGCTAGCCTACTTTAATCCTGAAGCAGAAACTCTACTATATGTCGACGCGGGTCCATTTGGTCTGGGCGCAATACTGGCCCAAAAGTCTGCACAACACGAATACGCAGTCCCAGTAGCCTACGCAAGTAGTGCTCTGAACAGCACGGAGCAAAAATACTCTCAACTGGAACGAGAAATGCTGTCAATCGTCTGGGGATGCGAACATTTTAAACTATACATATATGGTGCACCTATAAAAATATTCTCAGATCACAAACCTTTGGTACAAATATTGACAAATTCCAACTCGCAACCGTCCGCACGCATTGAAAGATGGCATTTGAGAATGCAACAATACGACTACCAGATTTGCTACATACCTGGAAAAACAAATCCTGCAGATTTTCTCTCAAGACATTTCTGTGGACAAAAGAGTGAAAATACGAAACATCAACGAATAGCCGACAGATTTGTGAAAATGCTCCTCAATGATGCAAAGCCTGAAGCGTTAAAAATAGAAGACATAATCACGGAAACGAATGCTGATGTACTGTTAACAACTGTGAAACTAGCCCTTCAAACGAACAACTGCAGCAAAGAAGCAAAATTATAATATATCACACGATACGAGAACAACTCACAGTTGACCAAGACACGGGGGTATTATTAAAAGGGCACAGGATAGTAATCCCCGAGTCAATGGAAAAGAGAGCCAAACAGCTAGGACACACTGGTCATCAAGGCGAGACTAAGACGAAAGCATTGATGAGAGAAAAAGTGTGGTTCCCAAAAATGGATGTGAAAATAACTGAACATGTACGAAAATGCATAGCTTGCCAAGCAACCACACAGCCCTGTGGAACTACAAAAGCACCGCTAGAGATGAGTCCATTGCCACCGGGACCATAGCAGCACGTTGCTGTCGATTTCCTTGGACCAGTTTTTAACTCACAATATCTCATGGTTGTCATAGATGAGTACTCTAGATACCCACTTGTTTGCATACTAAAGTCGACAGCAGGTGACACTGTCATACCAAGACTTAAAGAAATATTCACATTGTTTGGAAATCCGGTCGTAGTCAAGACAGACAATGGTCCACCTTTCAACAGTGGAAAATTCAAACTGTTCGCAAAGGAGCGAAGTTTTCGACATAGGAAAATAACGCCTTATTGGCCAAACGCAAAAGCGGAAGCAGAACACTTTATGAAACCCTTAAAGAAAGCCATGAGAATAGCAAGAATAATACAACAACCATGGGAAGACGCTCTCACTGAATTTCTGCAGAGTTATAGAACAACACCGCATCCTTCAACGGGAAAGCCGCCGGCAACACTGCTGCTAGGCCGAAACTTACGTACTGAGCTACCACAACTATTACCAATTCTTGATGATAGCCAAGTTCGTACAAGAGACAAAAGAGCGAAAGCAAGCATGAAGCGACATGCAGACAAGCATATTAGGCATGAACGACCTATGCTAAAGAAAGGAGACAAAGTGTTGGTAACACAACCAAAGAAGGATAAACTAAAACCACCATTATGACCCTCGCCCATATAGAGTGACCAATACTAAGGGAACGATGATCACTGCTTCCCGAGTAGATCACCAGATAACGAGGAACCAATCACATTTAAAACTGCTGGAGAGGAGCGATAAGAATCCAAAACAATTCATCCTAAAGTCAAAACAACCAATCCAGAAGAAAACCCTACCCACCGGGAGATAACGGTATGTGCGTTTTGAAGAGGATGGAGGACTACTAAGCTCGGACAATGAATCCCCTCCAGAAAGTAACGGTGATGTAGTGACAAATGACATTGTGAATAACAATTTAATTCAACCAGTGTCAAGCGCGACCAGATCCAGATCAGGAAGGGTCTGCAAACCACCCGACTACCTGAAAGACTACTCCACTAAATGATTGAGTTACAATGAAAATAAGACATTCATATTTGCAGATAGGACAAACAAATAAGTATTGTATTGGGGGAATGATTAATATGTGAAGGGGGGAAGGCTTGATACCCATATTAATGAATACACCACCACCTAGTCTTTAATATATAGATCAGTCCTGTAAGCAATGTAGATGTTGTTAGTGTGAATATGAAGCCAAGTCGTTAACAACGTCGATGTGCTCTGTCATCATCTTTATTAATGAATGCCAAGACTCCACACTAGCAAGTGAGCAAACACAAGGCATGAAGTAACTAACGATAAAAAGCGGGTATCGCTGCCACCAAGGTGGGAAAAAGCAAGCTAAGCTAAATTTGAGAGAATTGTCTTAAATCTTAACTTCTAGCAACATCAAATTAACTCTGCGTTTGGCGTTTAAAACTCCGGGTTTTTATTTTAAACGAACAAGTGAAAAATAACACTTTACCTTTGGAAACTATACAAGTTACTTAGGTTTTAGTTTAAAAACATACCGTGAATTTACATTAAAATTCGTACATGCAAGAACTTGGCTTAGTTCAGAACAATTTCAAATAGAAACAGTGATTAGGTTAGGCAACGGGGATTTCGCAAATGAGTCCTCTAAATTATAAACAACCGCAGCTGAACTATAATAGTAGACCTGTCATACAGTTATGTTTCAAAGTGGTGCTCCCACAAGATCAAACCGTCCCCATCGGAATTCTAGTCAGAAATGGGATGTACCCTCCACGAAGTGCTTTGCTTCTGCAAATCTAACAGACCCAATGGCCTTTAATGAAAACGCTGAAAAAAAAAGCTGGTTTTTAGGAAGGGATCGTGAACCCTTACGTTATAGCCGTTAACGTCCTAAATGCCGATGGCTTAACACACCATAAATTACTTTCAAGACTAAAGGTTAATTTAAAATTAAACTATAAATTTTGAATTGTAAGTCCAAAAGATAAAATTTCAATCTAAACTAAGTTACATACGAACCAACTACTTTTGCCCGGCATGGCAACGATCGGACCGCGGCATCTCCACTCCCGACCGGCGTAGCTACCTCTAGCCTTGAGATTTCTGAGCTGTGCTATGGAACTACCTTGCAGTCTGGTTTTATACCTGCTGCCTGGCAGCAAGGAGGAGGGCAAGGGAGGACCTGTAGGAGAGCCAGGGGGGGGGGATGCTCTTAGATGGAAGAAAGACTGACCCAAACCGGCCGGGCTGTCACTACCGGAAGTAGGCATGACGGCGCGGACGGGGAGGGTAGCTGAGCGCTCTGATTGGGAGGGAAATTGAATCCAGCGTTTTGGTTGGAAGGGAATGGTGCAGCTGAATTGACAAAGGATTTTTGCGTTAGAGGCCTGACTTTGGAAGTGCAATTGAGTTTAAAACTCGTAACAACGTGATTTTAGGCCAATAAAAACTACAATATTACGTATCGCAACTATTGAAGGAGGGGGGGGGGACGAAGTATGCTCAGTTTAGACTTTCGGATTGCATTTTAATTGTAGGAAAGGCTATTATTATTTACCTTGGGTAGGTAGCCACGTCGGAGAGGAGTGGTTGAAGATGCCTAAACAAAATAAAAATAAAATAAACACTGGGTCCGTTAAATTAAAGACAAACATAAACGTTGAGCGCCGGTAAATGCATTAGAGTGCTTAAATAAAAGATTAAATGTACCAGCTTAGGTTTTTATAACATTAAAATTAAGTTTAGGTTAGTTTTCAGTCGTTTGCAGGAGCAGACAAGTGAATTTAAACTTCGGACATTTTTCATGAATAACAAAAGTCGTCACTCGTATTACAAATAAAAAATATCGTTCTAAGGGTGTCTGAACATGGTTATGAGGTTAAGTACCTTCGTAGAGGAATCCCCTCCTAACAAACACTAAACCAATGTTTGTGGTTTTATGCCTGAAAGAAATACTTTACAAAATGTACATTTTTGGAGCGGAAGTGCCAAGAAAAAAAAAGATGTCTTCAAAAAACGAAGTTTTGGAGTTTCAGCCCTCAGGTTTTTGTTCGGTGGTGTTAAGGTGGCCTCACCACGAGTGTCTAATACAAGACCACATTTACACTCAGTCCCCCCCCCCCATCCTTCAATAGTTGCGATACATAATATCCTAGTTTTTATTTATAGGCCTATTCACGTTGTTATGAGTTCCAAACTCACTTGCACTATTCAAAACCTGGCCTCTAACGCTCCAGAGTCGGCAATTCCCTTTGCTCTTCCAGCTGCTGACATTCCCTTCCAACTAAAACGCTCCATACAATTTCCCCTCCACTCAGAGCGCTCAGAGTGTTGTTTTACCTACATAGAACATTTCGTAGAGTCATGTTTGACGTGCCAGAAAAATGACAAAACAGGACACAAATTTGTTGCTCCCATGGTGTTAGTGCCCATGGATGGAGAACCTTTCAATAGGTACGTTATTGATGTTGTTGGTCCAATTAGGCCTACAAGCAAGGCTGGTTTTAAGTATATTCTTTCCCTACTTGACCCTGCAACAAAGTTCCCTGAAGCTGTTCCCTGAAAGAGGTTAACAGCCAGTGTGTAGTGGATGCACTCCGAAAAGCCAATAGGTAGAGCCAGACGTCCACCCAAGTGTTTTAGAATACATTCTGGATTTACTTCAGAGATTCAAGTATTCCCGTGAAATCTCCCACGAGAATATCACGAAGTCACAATTAAAGAACAAGTCATTGTATGACAGAAAGGCCACTGAACGTAAGTTCAAGGAAGGAGACAGACTTAGTACTTAAGCTTTCTAGAACCAATAAGTTAGACATTTATTGGGATGGCCCATGTTTGGTGTTGAAAAGGTTGTCTGACACAAACAATCTGATAAAAAAAATCGTTTGGTGCTCAGAAGGAGACAGTCTACCACGTCAATCTTCTCAAGCCTTATTTACCTAGGAAAGGGGCTACTAACTATGCCTTTTCTGATGAACGTGAAACTACTCACCTTGACCATGTTTGGATAGGTCAGCCTGGAGATGGCCACCTTACTGCTAATGAGGCTATGGGCCGCTTTAAGAAAGTAGGCTCCTTAACTGAACAGCAGAAGAGCGACTTGCTCGATGTTTTTGAACGGGTGGATGGTGTTTTCTCCACTTTACCAGGCCAAACAGACCTAGTTACTCACGAGGTTGAATTAATTGATCCACACGTGAAACCTGCAAATACTATCGCCATGCGAAGTATGAGCGTGACTTAAATGTTACAGAAATTAAGCGGATGCTCGATTTGGGTTTAATTGTTGAAACCGACTCGCAACACGGGTCTCCCATGATTATTGTTCAAAAGGAAGATGCCAGCCCACGTCCGGTAGCTGACTACCATGAGTTGAACAATAATACTGTCACGAAAGACTACCCCATTCCCAACATAGAGGAATGTATTGAATGAGCTGCAAAATGGAAGTACATCTCCATTTTCGACCTCAACAGAGGATTTAGGCAAGTGCGCTTGACGCCACAGGCTTCATTAGCCGCCACTATTACAACTCCCATCGGGAAGTTTGCTCCTCTCATGATGAACATGGGGATGAAGAATGCTCCCTTCTGCTTTCAAAAGCTGATGGATGGTGTCACTAGGGGCATGGAAGAGTACGTCCAAGATGACCCCGCTGTTGGCGCTGAAACGTGGCAACAACATCTCGATCATGTCTTTAACTTTCTTTCTGCTGTCAAGAAAGCCGGGCTCGGGTCAATGCCGGTAAGTCGCAGGTTGCTTGCAGCAAAGCCACCTTTCTAGGCCATGAAGTTGGTGGAGGTTCTCGAACACCTTCTGAAGTCAAAGTTTTGGCTGTGCAAAAATTAACGAGGCCACAAACTAAGAAGGATGTCCGTTCTTTTCTCGGTTTGGTAGGGTACTATCAAAGGTACATAAATCACTATTCTGAAATCTGTGCGTGTCTTACAGCCTCCTTGAAAAAGGAAGCACCAGATCCCGTTGTATGGGATGAGTAAACAAACTGCGTTTGATTCCTTGAAACAAACTCTAGTGACGTTTCCAGTCCTGAGAGCTCCCGACTTCAGTCAAACTTTTATTTTACAGTGCGATTGGTCTGAACGAGGCATGGGTGTTATTTTGTCCCAAGTGTTCGATGGCGAAGAACATCCCTGTCTTTATGCTTCACACAAATTGACAGCAAGGGAACAAAATTTTGGAACGACTGAAAAGGAATGTGCATGTTTGATCTAGGCCGATGCGAAACTTCGTCCGTACATTTATGGCACCAAGTTTCTCATCGAATCTTATCACAACCCGTTTCACTGGCTGAAGCAAATGTCTGGCAAAAATCCCAGATTGTTGCGTTGGAGTCTTACTCTTCAAGACTACGACTACGAGGTCAAATACAAACCTGGAAAGTCTCACACTAATGCAGATACCATGAGTAGGTATTTTGTTTAATTAACAAATTGTTGAGTTTTTATTATTAAAAGCTAAACCAGTGGTGAAGCCGAAATTTGCTCTGCTTTTTTTTTAATGAAATTTCTTTAATTGTTAAGAGCTACGTTGTCAGGACAACCTCACTCAAAGGAGCTGTCAGCTTTTCCCATTTCGGATTTAACACCTAAATTTTAAGTGCCAATGTTATTCTCCCTGTCACTATCAACGCCTTGCAGTGCGGAAGGATATTGACAGAGATTATACGACACGTTTTTAATATTCGCTAGGAATATTCTACGGGAGTTTAGTGGTCCCTGGCTATCTCCTCTTTAAGTTTTCACGAAACATTTTTCTTTAAAAAATTTGTCTGTCTATCCCTGGGATATAAAGGATAGCCCTGCTTAAAAGGTTGTTGGGTATAAGCCATAAAACCTCCCAATGTAGTATTTTATGTGTAAGTTATGGGGACTACCTCTAAACCCTTCTGTGTTTAAATTTCACATGTAAACAAGTTGTTTGGTAACCTCAAACCATTCCAGTGGTAATCTGTTAACTTTGAATAGAGCTTATAGTTGCACATGCACTCATAGTACCCTCTATTCCGATCCTTAACGCAATCTAGGTCCTGAGGAGTGCGCCTCCAGGTTTTTTTCGATGCTTTCCTGGAAAATATAAATAACATTCTGTGCACGGCTGACGAGTTAGAGCATTAAATGTTGCGATTATATCATTTAATAGTCAACAGTTACAAAAACATAACCTGTACTTTTATTTTGCTTAAATATTCAAACGGTGAGTACGATATTCTTGCACAGGCAGCGCGGACCACTAAAAAAGTTTCATTTTTACCGGACATTTAGTGTTTTAACCTTGTAAATTTTGCGTTAATTTAACTTTGCGACAACATCACAAAAACAAGAATTAAACTTAGCAATTTTATTTTACGTAAAATTAGTGTATTTTTAACTTGTCGATCCAGAGCTAGGAACAAATAGCTCAAAACCTTTTTTCCACATTTTGAAAGTAAATGGCAAACCGACAAACACTGTAGAAGTTGGAACTTTCTACGGTTGTTTGATGATTGCATGAACCAAGGGTGTTTCTTTGCAAATTTTAGTTACATGGCTTGGCAACTTGTGTTATGACATACCTATGTGCACTAACTTTTTGTTGTAGGCTTTTATTTGGAGTTCAACAGGAACCCCAAATAAAATCTCCCGTGTGGGGGCGTGTAAAGATTGGTTAGAAGACCCGACACCAACCATCAACAACTCGGGGATGCAATTTTTTTTTCTTAGCGCTAGGCTTATTTTTACAACTCCAACTTTGAAAATTTATATCTCCACGGGAAATGGACAGAAACGACTCTAGTTTTCAGCATTTAATAGCCCTGAACTTTCTCTGTCATTCTGCGAAAATAGAACTTTAAATTTCGCCATACTTTGGCCTCCACATCAATTTGAAAAAGTGTTCAAACCGAGCGCCGCTGCTCGCAATTTGCGTCGCCGTTTTCCACCAAAACTAGTAAATATTTATTTGTATCTTGAATTTTTTTACAGGCATAAAGCCGACTAGCTTAGTGTTGTTGTAGGAGGGGCTGCCAATCGGCACTCAACCACATACATGTACGAGGACCCATACTCTACGTTTTTATTTTGAACTTCAATAACGGTTTTGGTTTGTTATGAAAACTTCGACTACACTCATGTTATTATTTGCGGCTGCGATAATAATTTTAATTTTATGCGTTCTAGCATTCGAACACAAGCTGGTTTATTTTAATCTTTTGCCTAGGCTTTTATAAAAGCATTATTTAATGTAAATTTTTCTCATGAACTCTACCTTGTCCAAAATGGCAAACGCTACCGTTTTTATTTTTACCAGACATTTAGTGTTATATCTTGTATTTTATTTCAGGGCTCCGACCATAGTAACCTCATCCGAATGTACAGTAATAGCCTTTTCCTTCAATTAAAATAGTTTATGTAATATGGAGCAACACACTTAGTCCCCCCCCACCCTTCCTTCAATAGTTGCGATACATAATATCGTAGTCTTTATTTATAGGCCTATTCACGTTGTTATGAGTTCCAAACTCAATTGCACTATTCAAAACCAGGCCTCTAACGCTCCAGAGTCGGCAATTCCCTTTGCTCTTCTAGCTGCTGACATTCCCTTCTAACCAAAACGCTCCATTCAATTTCCCCTCCACTCAGAGCTCTCAGCTACCCTGCGCCGTCATGCCCACTTCCGGTAGTGACAGCTGCCTGGCCAGTTTGGGTCAGTCTCTCCTCCTCCAGAGTTCCCTCTAACCCCCCCCCGGTCGCTCTCCTACAGGCCCGCGCTTTCTCTCCTCCTGGCAGCCAGGCAGCAGGTATAAAACCAAGCTCCAAGTAAAACTCGATAGCATAGCTCAAGACTCAAAGGCTAGAGGTTACTACGGTGGTCAGAGCAGAGATGTTCAGTCTGAGTGTTGCCATGCCGGGCAAGGTAGTAGTTCTTGATAGTAACTAGTTTAAATAGAATTTAATTTTTGGAACAGTATTTCTAAATTTTTAGTCTTAAATTTTAAACTTAACTTCTGGCTTTTGAAACTTATGGGTAAGTCACCCGCCATCGGCATTTCTGGCCTAGGACTCCCATAATTTAAGGGTTTAAGGCCCCTTCCTAAAAACCGGCTTTTTTTCTTATTTATGTGAACTTAGTGTTCTCTAAATAATGTAAAGATCGCTGAGATCTAGCATGTATTATCATTGAAGCAGAGTCTTTCAAATGGTAGTTTCCATATAATACTAACCTTGATTCAGTGTGATGATTGACTGATTTTAGTGCAAGGGTTGCTAAATTCTTTCAAACGACTGTTTTTACTAATGTAAGGATCATTTTGTAACTCAGTGAGTTGTGATAACTCAGAACAACTTTTTCTAGTCCAAATTGTAAGTGAACTTAATTTTTTGTTTCATTTGCCGATTTCATGTAAATCCAGTGTGCTTTCTGTAAAGCTTAAGTTATTTTGATTCTTGTAACCAACTAGTTACTTATTGTAAGAAATTGTCATGTTTTATTAAAACTCAAAAGAAAGTTGTTTTAAACAACAGTTTGACTTCCGAGTCCGATTTAATTTGCAAGGGTTAAATAATCACAAATCATTTTTATTCTAACTCCTAAGTAGGCAATTTAAATACACACCCATCATGGTGGCAGCGAACCATGATTAGATAGGTCATAAAAGTTTAGTTAGGACGCTGACGCTCTTCTGCTAACCGTGCAGTAGACACGCTATGCTGTTTTCCCGCAAAAGTAAAAACTGCCACTTATGAACTATTCTAAATTAACCGCAACTTCACCAGATGTCGGTGTTAGAGACAGTACGCACCTCAAAACCCTGTAAGCGCCGCTACACCATCCATTTTCCTCACTACACCAATATGCACAACTCCCTCCAAACACAGGGAAGAGGAATCATCGGCTTCATCCGAAACGACAACGACGTTGTAGCTAGCAATGATACCATCTCAGCAAATGAAACCCTCACACTTATCATCGCCAGGCAGCACAAAATTACTGTAGCCGCAGTATACAAATCCCCCGCAAGTTCCCCACCTAATAATGACCACATCGTACACTTTATTAAATCATTGTGTGATACCACATCCCATGAACTCATTATTCTTGGTGATTTTAACATGCCCCAGTGCACCTGGAAAGACAGAGCTGGAACTTCCACATGCATTACCAAACAACTTTTCCTGGACGCCTTTGTTAGCCGTGTGCAAATTGTTGAATGACCCAACTCGCTTCCATCAAGGACAAAAATCTAACGTCCTCGACCTCGTCTTAATTAGAAGCACATCAAACCTGATCTCCAATATCTCACATGGCGACCCACTCGGCCTAAGTGACCACAGCACCCTTCTTATACAACTCTACACGTCTACACCTGACCTGCCCAACATCACCAAACGCAACTACTTCAAGGCAAACTACACTCTCATGCGCAACTCCATCAAAGCTGCAAACCTTGCCAAACGTATTGCACCAATGAACACCGAGGAAGCGTGGGAAATTTTTCACCATACTATTTTGAGATCCATCTCCACTCACTGCCCTCTGACAAAGAAAACTGGGAAAAAGAGACAAACTCACCCCTAGGTCAATACCACCATCAAAAGATCCATCCTCACCTAACGCAAAGCTTGGAATGACTACAGGGAAAGTCAAACTGACGACGATTACAAAAACTACAAGCGTGCCACAAATGAACTAACCACTGAAATCCGTACTGCACGCCTCTCCTACGAAAGGGAGATCGCACCGTCATCTAAAACCTGCCCTAAAAAACTGTGGGCTTACATTGGTCGAAACAAAAAATCTTCATCATCGATTGGCATCATAAACAGACAAAACGGTCCTGCTTTAAAAGCCGACACTCTTAACTCTCACTTCTGCTCTGTCTTTAAAACTAACAAGCTTCCCTTCGTTACCATTCGTAACAGCAATCTCAACGGTAACGTCCTCGCAAACGTGTCCTTCACCACTGAAGAAAGTAAGACATCTTCTTTCCACCATAAAAGAACACTCCTCTCCTGGACCTGATGGACTACACCCAAAGATTTTGAAGGAACTGGCTAATGTCATTACTGAGAGTGTTACCATGATTTTCCAGAAATCGTTCATTGAATCAACCCTTCCTCATCTCTGGCTCACTGCTAACGTCACCCCAATGCATAAAGCTGAGGATCGTAGTAACCCGAACAACTACAGACCAATTAGTCTCACCTGTATCCTCTGCAAATGCATGGAAAAAATAGTAACCAAACAAATCATTACCTTCCTCAACCATAACGACTTCTTTACCCCTAGTCAGTACGGTAAATCCACGGCAAATCCACTACCCACAACCTTATTTCCTTTCTTGACCTTGTCACTGAATGGACCGAAGGTGGATCACAGGATTCACAGGTAAATGGCGCTTTCTTTGACCTTGCTAAGCCCTTCGACACCATACCCCACGACATCCTTATCACCAAGCTAACCACTGTAGGCATCTCTGGCCACCTCTTAAAGTGGCTTATTGCTTTTCTCACTAACAGAACTCAACGCACTGTCATCAACGGTCACCCTTCTAATATCGTCAGTGTTACCAGTGGAGCCCCACAGGGAAGTGTTCTCGCCGGCTTCCTCTTCATTATCTTCATCACCTGACTGCCTTACGTGTAATAGCTGCATCTTCTTGGATGACACCAAGCTTATTGCCCCAGTCATCTCCCCTGATGACCCCATTGCTTTTCAATCCAACATCCACAAACTCACTCAATGGGTCCGCACAATGAACATGGACCTCAACGAAACAAAGTGTGCTGTCCTTAGCTTCGGCCATCCCACCACCTGCACTAGTATATCCTACCAGATGGTGAACCCCCAATTAAACACCCCCAATTAAGACCTTGGTGTGCTCATCGATCACAAACTCACCTTCTCTCAACACATTGACCTCATAGCCAGAACGTACATTCTTTTTGCTTTACCGCTCCCTTGTTCGCTGCATCCTTGAGTATGCTAATTCTGCTTGGAGGGTCAGATTTGAATCCGACCGCGACAAACTGGAGAGACTCCAGAGAAGAGCTACAAAACAAGTCCATTCCATCCGTCACCTCTCCTACACTGAACGCCTGAAAGCTCTCCGACTCCCCACCCTCGAATACCGCAGAATCTGAGGCGATTTCATCTTTACCTACAACCACCTACACTCTCCCTCAAACACAAATAAACCCCTATTTGTCCTCAATAACAACCCACAAACTAGAAACAACGGACTCAAGATCTTTCAACGCCGCCGCCCCTCCATAAACCGTGAGCTCTCTCTTCCTTTCCGGATATGCAGCACCTGGAACCGTCTGCCAAGGGACATTGTCACCGCATCAAACACCAATCTCTTCAAAACCAAACTAGATACCTTCTTACTGACCATCACCCCTCAGTTTGTGTACAAGAACTGGTGAACCCTATCCACTTCCTCCTAGCATCAAAAGCCACAAGCTTTCTGCTGGTGTTCTTCAATGTCAAGTATTGTCCAACTGAGGTGATGATAGTTGACATCATTAGAAAACCACTTGCAGCTGTCAAAATACAAAAACTAACCTCACTTGGGACTTGAGTGAACAATTTGTGATGGACATAATCTCTTAACGATTATTATCAACATTATTGTGCCGTTGAGAGGGAAAGTTGTTTTATCTTAAACTTAATGCAACGTCATAAATAATAATATCAAATAATAATCGTAATTCTTTAAATAAGAATAATATGTTATTGACTTACTTTTTGTATTAGTGCAAGTGGCTTACATAATAATCTGTAAATGAAAATAGAGTTAGGCTACTGCATTAGCTCACACAATTCGGATATACAAGGCTTTTGTCTCAGCTGGCCTTGTCCTTGAATCCTGTAGTGTGCATGAGCGCCACCTTCCTTTTGGCGCTACTTGTCTTCCTCCCTTTCTAAACATGTCTGAATAAATGCCTCGTTGTTTTAAATGAGCATCTCAATATACCTGAGTTTTTTCTTCGACCATCCTGTCAACCACCGCAAGACTGTTTAATAATATAACACTGCAGCCTTCAGATCACTAGCATAGCTCACACCAAACGGAACAGGTTACTATGAGCGTTGGAAGCTGAGGATGTCCGACCACAGCAAAGCCATTCCGGGCAGGTAGTAGCCAGTCATAGTTAGGGGACTTGATTTAATTTTTCGTTTAAGCCTCTATTTTTAAAACTTTGAACTTAGACTAACGTTAATTTTGTAGCGATCTTTTAGTGGGATTTTAGAATTCGGCACTTTGGTTTCTTAAACCTCTCCACTAATGTAAGGGTTCCACGAAGGTTCAAAAAGTGGTGACGTTTTTCTTAAAACTACGATGTTTTAATAGTAAACCTTTGGATGGATTTCTAAAGCACGATTTGATTTCGTAACACAAAGTTTTTGTTGTTAACTGCAGGTGCGACACTACAGTTGATGGTTTCTTGTCAAAATTTGTACAAGCTGATTTAAGTTTCATGCGAACTATTTTTGAAGAGTGTGATACTCTAGCCACTGTTTGTAAACAGACCAGTAGCATATTAAAGGTAATTCTATTAAGTTTTATTCAAACTGCCATGTAACAATTTACTTGTAAATTTGCCAAGAGTGTTTTTATAAACAAAAACAAAACCACTCAGTCTTGGGTCTTGCTTACTTTTCTAACTCTCCTAATTCGGATACGTTAGGTTAGATTTGCTATCCTTTCTGGTGGCACCAGCTATTAGATAACTTAATTTTACTGCTAGCATAGGCACTGGACGCTAGGTCCCTCAACAAGGTTGCAGACTTAATTGCTATGCTTGATTTAAAGTGGCACTATCACCGACTGCAAGCAGACGAATTCTGACAACATCTAGCGCTGTGTAGTACCATCTAGCGTTTGCTTGCACCAAGCGAAGGAATGCATAATGGCATTTCTTTTAACTAAACAAACAAGCCACGACATCCTTAATTATTGAGTGAAAATTTGGTTCGTCCTCGTAGACCTGGGAGCAAGCTATAAAGATTAACAATATCGTTGCCGCTAGATGGCGCCACGGTATTTTCTTTCGCATTTCAATCGGTGATAGTGCCACTTTAAACGTACCACTAAAAAGCCATGACGATTAAGTTCGAAAGTAACTTGAGTTAGCATTGCAACCGATCACAACTAACGACGTCTACCAGCACCTTGGGAGGGGGGGGGGGGGGGTGGGTTGGTTGCTGGATTTAAACCGGCATTCACCTGGTTTGGAAATGAGGACGCTGACCACTGGACTTTGCTGCTCACTTTGCACGGGGTCTCCTGGGCCCTTCACAAAGCTTTCGGTGTGCCGTGTGACCTAGTTTCTGTCTCATCATGTATACATAGGTTTTAAACCACATAAGTGCAAAGGGTTAAAGGATGGAGTTTTGAAATTTGAAGCTTTGACTTGCTGATTCAAAAATAAATAAATAAAAATAAAAAATAAATAAACAAAATACAGCAAATGCACACCAATAAAAAATACTGAAAATAAAAGCAGAAAATGCAACAAACAAAGTACATACATTAAAAGTCAAAACATAAATTACAAAAGGGAAGAAAGGTTCTAGTTGTTGATAGAGCGAAGAGTATGACACTACCAATTGTAAAAGTAAAAACTAAATCATTCCTCTGTCTTTTCCCAGTTGACTAAACTATGCAAACTATTATGTACTACAATACTTTTCTTTGAAAGTGACTTTCCCTACTCATTGTTACAAGAATTTTGGAACTAAAAATAAAAAATATGTTGTCATTAAAATTTTTTTTTTTTTACCTTGAGCATGGCTTGTTGGTCCTCACTGTATTCTACTTGTGCTGTTGCTAAGTTAATTAAACTGCGTTCAACTGGATCCTTTTCATCTCTGTATAGATAAACGTACGGCCGACGTACAACCTAAGAACAAAGACACTTTCAGCCAACTCGCTAACACAAATGCTATTCCTGCTTGGGGAATCAATAAACGATAAATCACAACGTAAAGAGTTCATGAAGCAAATAGTCTGCATTAAAGACTGAACTTGTGAGAATACAAGCTGCAACGATTTTGTACGCTTTCACCAACGTAGAAGTTTCAGATTCAGCTTCTGAACCTCAAATTTTCGGCTGGATTCACTAGTGTTTTCTTAAACAAAAGTCTTCCACCTTTTTCAGGCACAGTGCACTGGCATTACATATATATAAAACAGTGTTTTGAAAACGCGCTGCAGGAGCCAACTGCCAGTTACGTTTGACAGTGGCTCCCTCTCATTACTTTCAAAACTCACATGTTTGTACAGTGCGCGTGCCCCCTGTGCCCGAAGAAGGTGGAAGACTTTTGTTTAAGAAAACACTAGCTGAATCTGAAATTTCCACGCATGCCTGGAAAATCTACCGTATCAAGGTATCTAGGATACACGACAAAATCGCCATCATCCGACAGAACGAAAAGCGAAAAAAAAATCACTTAATTTTTTGCACACTTAATAGCCATTACTGATTTACCAGTATTTCGTTGGATAAAATAGATGCACGCGTCTGTTTAAATTTACCGTGTGCGCATCTTTTTATTTTATTGTTGTCACCGGGTAAGGAAACCAATTAAGGAGGAACGGTTTGGATCCTGGTCTCGATTAGCATTGCACGCATGTAACTTTCATGGCGGCTCCTCACGCTCCTTGTTGCCCACGCTTGCCATCCCCGCCAGAATGGCTCTTCCCTATTGTGTAATGGAGTTCACCATTTCATCTGTTCAGTAACTACCCCCATCCCCCCTGTTGGCGTTGTTCCTGTCCAAGTACTTTTATTATGCAGTGGTTAACGTTAATGTAAAATCCCTCCCCTCCTTACCTACAAATCTCGGTTGATTCATTATGAATGAGACTCGTAGTTTGGAGTTAGTTTGATCGGCCCTTGATCTACTGTTGGGATATTAATCGTTTCCCTGCGGTCAAATTGCTTTAATTTGTGTGAATACCACTCGTTAACTTTAGGCTGAAGTCAGTATGGATCCCAAAGCAGGTGAACTCCATTTTGGTCATATCCGATCTGTATAGGGCTAAATTATTACTGTCCTTCGGTTTTTAAATGAATAAAAATTTGTAACGCATGTTTACTACTTTTATTGTGTATTGCTGCGAAAGTTATTTAATGTGAAAATCTAGTTTATATAAGGTTCTCACCAATTGTCCCTTTGTAAAATTGTAAAAAGGCTTGATGTAACTTTTACCGATTTATTTTACAATTTTTTAATAATTTTTTTTAATTATCAAGTTGTCCAGATAGATCCCGAATCCTCAAGAGACCATTATCTGCTATTTAACTTAAACTGAATTTAATATTAAACAAGGAAACCTTGGTTGATAGGAAAAGGACCACCCTGACGTTATGGAGGGCAAGGGCCAGAAATGCCAATGACTTAACCCTCCATAAATTTCTCAAACTAGAAGTCTAAGTTTAAAGTTTAAAACTATAATTTAGAATGGGGGGCCTAAATAAACTTTTTTAATTTGAACTTGTGACTTACTAACCACAACCAATGCCTGGCATAGCAACGTCGGACCATGACATCTTCACTCCCGACTGGCGTAACTACCTCCTAGCTTGAGATCTGTGAGCTGTGCTAAGGACTGAGAGTTGCTGGGGCTCTTTATGTATGCTGGAGGGGGGGATTCTGGAGACCAAAGCGCAGACGTCGAGGATAGCTACGCCTCTCTGATTGGCTGAGGGCCAGGAGAACAATGGAAAGAGGGAGAAGTCGGTTTGGCAAAGGGTTTTGATGCAGAGCCGTTTGGAGGGACTGGGGCTTGTAAACAAAGGCCAGAACTGAGTTTTAACGTATGGACATTTGGGAAAGGCCTGTGTATTAAATATTTACGTGATTATTGTATGGAATGGCTCTAGGAAAACACCGTTCGTTGCCTTAATGGCTCAAATTAAAGCTTAGTAGAGTGGCTTTTGCAATGAATAAATCACTGCAGCTAAATTAAACAAGCTTTAATCGAAAACTATGATGTTATGTATCGCAACTATTGAAGGTGGGGGGGGGGACGAAGTGTAAAGCACAGTTTTTGCAATTTAATAGAAGGAGTGATAACAGATCATTGTTACTACGGAAAAGCTGGAGTTTGCATTCAGATATTTGTTGTAGTCAAGAGTTCGTTGTGGAATTTCAATGGAGATCCTAACATGTAAACAACGATTTTAAGGTCCGTTAAAATTAAAGGTAAATAAACGTTACCAAGCATTGGTAGAGTTAAGGGGGCAAAGTACATTAAAAGGGTTAAATAAACTAGCTTTAGTAAATGCTAAAATGTATTTAAATAAGTGGGAATTATCAGCAGATAATGGCATTTTGAAGTAGGGAACATTTTTCATAGTATTTGCATGCATTCAAGTATTTGCATGCATCAGGAGAAATTTGCTGATGACCTAAAGCTGTACTCGGCTATTGTAAACTCGACCTCAAAATATCAATTGCAACTCGAGATCAATTTTGTGGCTCGTTAGTCTGTGGATTGGCAGCTGCCTATTTCGGATGATAAGTGCAAATCCTTTCATATAGGACATTCTAACAGCAACCACTCATATGTTTTGAGCCAGACCACTCTTCCGAGTATTTGTTCAGTTAAGGATCTCGGTGTTTGGTCTGACTCCTTAAAATTCAGCACCCATTGTAATCACATAGTGGCAAATGCTAATCGTCGTCTCGGAATTGTAAACCGGATTTTTAATTCTGGCTGTGTAGAAACTAAAGTCCGTGCTTTTAAAACTTATGCTCGCCCGCTTCAACATGTTTGGTCCCCTTACCTGTTGTGAGACATTGACCATTTGGAATCGGTGAAGCGTCGTTTTACAAAGCGGCTGCCTGGCCTTGCACAGCTGCCTTATTATCTGCGTTTGAAGCGCCTCAGGCTAGACTCCTTTGAACTGCGCCGACTTAAGGCTGACCTAATTTTAACATTTACAATTTGCGTGGCTTTCTGGAAATAGATTTACCATTCTTTAACCTTAGCCATGTGGGTAGGACTAGGGGTCATAGTTACAAATTACTTCTCCCCTCAGCCAGACTTAATTGCCGGAAGTACTTTTTTTCTGTTGGGGTGGTCCCATGGACTGCTTTATCTAAGCGGATCGTTGCGGCTGCTTTTGTCAACAGCTTCAGACAACATCTAGACGAGTTTAACTTTACTAAATTTTTGAAAAGACCCAATTATGTTGTCGCCTGCTAGTTGGGTGGTGATTGTTGGACTGGTGTATGCCCAATAATGCCCGCTTGTTCATGATCGTGTCTCTCCTGGTGACCATGGCTTTTTTATTATGATGAATTTTTTAATTTTTATTTTATCTTGATTATGATTCACAATTGGTTTAGGCCAGGCTTTAAACTGCGATGCTTTTATTTTTTTTTATTTTTTTTTTAAACATTGACAATGGTACGGCTTTTCCCCTCACTCGTCCCTCACGTTTGACGATGCCATCGGGGAACCATTGTGTCCCTGGTAGGTCTAACCTTGGTGGTAAGGCATTCGTGACCCCAACTCTATACCATCAACCCTTCCTTTACAGCCGGGCAATAAACTTTACAAATTTTAATTTTTGTTTTAACTTCGGATGGCAGTTAGTGACCACCAGGTCCTTGCCATTCCGGTTGCGTTTGCAACAAACTGATTATTATTATTATTAAGATAAAAAATATTACGCTAAAAATGTTTGTTTGTATCCTGCATGTATGTGCGGTTAAGTACCCGAAGGAAGCCCCTCCTATTTCACGACTAAGCTAGTGTGTTTAGGCTTTTTGCCTAGAAAGAAAACAATGAAAAATAAATACACATGTAAAGGGTTTCTTCAATAATGGCAGCCGTGAGTTGCGAGCGCTGCGGAGGTTTGGAACGTTTTTCAAATAGATGCTGTTAAATGATGAGAAGGAAATTTAAAGTTCTGTTCCAGCAGGATTGTAGTTGAAGTGTGTGGCTATTAAGGGTTGAAGCAATCAGTTGATTTGGTTCATTATTGGTGGAGTAATCCTAGTTTTAAGACCGAGGTCTTTTTGGGCACTTGGGCGCTCAAGAAAAAAAAAGTGTTACCCGAGGTTTTTGAGTTTTGGAGTCCGGGTGGCCCCTGCAATCATCC
This sequence comes from Lithobius niger, assembly GCA_023313725.1. NCBI lineage: Eukaryota > Metazoa > Arthropoda > Chilopoda > Lithobiomorpha > Lithobiidae > Lithobius > Lithobius niger. Next base: position 26,323 of record JAHWFP010094634.1, on the reverse strand, counting down.
TGGGTTGCAGGACTTTACTACAACACCAACAACCAAAAACACGGGGGTAGCACTTAGTCTTCGCAACAAACAAAATTTGTTCTTAGCGTTCGTTAGCGCTGAAAAGACCTCGCTACTTAAATAGGATCAGATCCCTGAAAATGGACAAAATCAACTGCAGTTTTCACCATTTAATAGACGAACACTTTATCTACAATTCTATCCCGACAGAATCATGAAATTCCATCCCAATAAATTACAGCAATCATTTGAAAATCTCTACAAAATCGTGCACACACGCTCCAGTTGCCATTTTTGTACAATTGTACATTTGTAATTATTTTGAATTTCTAACAGGCAAAAAGCTATGAGGCGCCGTTTGGGACATAATTAAGTTACCTAAAATATATATAATATGGCGAATATATAAAAAATTTTGCGCATATATATAATATTTTGTCAAATATATAAATATTTTAACATATATAAAATTATGTTCCATATAAAATATTTTACATATATAAAATATTTTACATATATAAAATATTTTACATATATAATTTTTTTCCATATATAAATTATTTTCCATACATAAAATACTTTCCATATATAAAATATTTTCCATATATTAAATACTTTCCATATATAAAATTTTTTCCATATATAAAATGTTTTCCATATATATGCAATTTTTTCCATATATATGAAGTTTCCTCGTGCAATCCTCATATATAAAATTTTTGTGCGCATCAATCTGCGCAGGTCTCCGCCCAATGTGAGCAACGCCATCTTCCGGCAGAGAGTGGAACTATGGCCTTGTTGCGGCGTTAGAAGCGATTGCGGTTGCAAGCGAATAGCAAATCAATAAATTCTACGCAAATAAATAGTATGAATGTCTACGCATTCAGCGAACAACTGTAATAATTTACTAGTTTATCACTGCATGCGTTTCATACATATCCAAGAAACGCAGAATTTTTAAATCAGAAACAAGTTGTAACGTAATCATATGCAACAAAGTGTTGTAGCACAAGTACCACTGTACCGGAAGTTCCGTACCGTCATGCCCAAAAGTTCTTAAAAATATCCGTTACGTTTTGTTGGTCGACTGCGACAGTCACCTCGCAAGGGGTTCGGGACTCGCATTATGAGGTGTTTTCAAAACGTATTCGACGTTGTATCTTACGTTTTGTGTCGAAAGCGAAATGGACGTGATGAAAGCGATCAAGTCGAGACTAGGGCCCCGGGTCCTGCATCATCATGAGCATCGTTAAGCCTGGCAAGATAGCTCCTACTGCCCGCAAACAGACGGCAACTTACCTGCAATAAGCATCAATTTTAAAGCTGTTTTGAAGAAACTCTTAAAAATAAAAATGTGAATTTAAATGGTGCCTTAGTATTAAAAGTAAGCTTAACGCCATGGCAGAAAGAAGTAATTATCGTAGAAATGATACTGTGCTACGAAATTTCATTTTTATAGCACAGATGTAATTAATTCCTATTTTTTTTCTGTCATGGTGTAAGCATACTAACACAATATTTAAACATACATTTTATTTTACGCTTTTTCTCAAAACTGCTTTAAATTTGAAGCCTACTTGCAAATAAATTGCGTTCTGTTCTGTCCTGTTGCGTTAATAGGCAACAACTTTTGGGCATGACGGTACAGAACTTCTGGTACAGTGGTACTTGTGCTACAACACTTTGTTGCATATGATTACGGTACAACTTGTTTCTGATTTAAAAATTCTGCGTTTTTTGGATATGTATGAAACGCATGCAGTGATAAACTAGTAAATTATTACAGTTGTTCGCTGAATGCGTAGACATTCATGCCATTTATTTGTGTAGAATTTATTGATTTGCAATTCGCTTGCAACCGCAATCGCTTCTAATGCCGCAACAAGGCCATAGTTGCACTCTGCCGGTAGATGGCGTTGCTGACCTTGGGCGGAGACCTGCGCAGACTAAAGCGCACAAAAACTTTATATATGAGGATTGCACCACGAGGAAACTTCATATATATGGAAAAAATTGAATACATATGGAAAACATTTTATGTATGGAAAGTATTTAATATATGAAAAATATTTTATACATGGAAAGTATTTTATGTATGGAAAATAATTTATATATGGAAAAAATTTATATATGTAAAATATTTTATATATGTAAAATATTTTATATATGGAACATAATTTTATATATGTTAAAATATTTATAGATTTGACAAAATATTATATATATGCGCAAAATTTTTTATATATTCGCCATATTATATATATTTTTAGGTAACTTAATTATGTCCCAAACGGCGCCTCATAAAAAGCCGTCTAGCTTAGCGTTGTTTTAGGAGGGCTATCAATTGGCATTTAATCTCGCATACATGTACTGGATAAATACCTACGTTGATATTTTTTATTTATCTTTAAGGTGACAATTTTGAATATTCATGTAAAATGTCCGACCACTTTAAATGTTGTCTGCTGCTGCAAACAATTTCAAATTTAAATAATGCGTTATAGCATATCACGAGCTGGATTATTTAACCATTTGCTTTTATGTTTAAAAGCATTTATTAACGTAAATTATTCTCATGAACCCTAGAGGTGCTTAGCCTTTATTTTTATCGTTGTTTACCGGACCCAAAATGGATCTTGTAAAAAGCAATTCTCTACTGAAACTCTGACTGTAGCTACCTTCCCAATGACCAAAAACTAGCGTATCCTTCTATTAAACTGCCTTACTACAACTGAGTATTCCTACAATTAATCACAGTATGAAATAGTTTAATTTAAAAGGCTTTTTCACGTTTTTAACTGAGTCAAATGCATTGCACCTTCTTTACAAGCCTTCAAACTTTTTTCCTTTAAACTTCTCCAAGCGATCTGTCACACAAGAGGCTGGCTTCTCTCACTTTCCATTGTTCTCCAGGCCTTCAGCCAATCACGAGGGGGTAGCTCTCCTCGGCGTCCGCGGAGGGGGGCTAGGAATCCGACCTGCTGGCATAAAAAGGCCAAGCAGCCCTCACTCCTTAGCACAGCTCAGAAATCTCAAAAGCTACAGGTAGCTAAGCCGGTCGGGAGTGGAGATGTCACGGCCCGAATATTGCAATGCCGGGCAAAGGTAGCGGTTCGTATGTAACTTAGTTTAGCTTGAAAGTTTAATTTTTGAACTCTGATTTCAAAATTTATAGTAACTAAATCTCTTAGCTTTTGAATGTGATTGTGGGAGGTTAAGCCATCGGCATTTCTGGCCCCCCCCCCCCCCCATAACTTAAGGGTTCATGGTCCCTTCCTAAAATTTTAACCAGCTTTTATTTTCACCGTGTTTTAATTTAAACTTAAATGTAAACCAAGGACCACTTACACCCTTTTTTCGTTTGCGGAAGCAGAATCCTTCAATGGTGGTTACCCAAACTTAAAAATTCTTTGTGACGAATGTTTGATCTATTGAGGTATCATAAAAACATAACTTTAGGACTATTTTGTAACGAAGGTATTCTTACAACTTGGCGAGAATTTTGCGAAACTCAAAGACAACTGTAAAAGCAATCCGCAAGAAAAGACAATTGCAGGGCACGAACATGCTTAATTTTAGCTTTTATTGCCTACCCGAAAATATCCATTACCTGTTTTATAGCAGTCCCCCCCCCCCCTTTTGAGCATTTATTCCCCTAGAAGTTTGAGTGTTGTCTTCCCTGCCGGGCTCGTACGGTACTGCACATGCATGGGCTTGGGCCAGCTTATATAAGCTCCAGCGCAGCGTCCTATCAGCATCATTTCTCCACATTCCAGAACCTAGCTCATGGAGGGAGGCTTGGGTGGGAATTCAGGTAATGTATATTTTCGGGTAGGCAATAAAATCTAAAATTAAGCCGGTTTAGGCCCTGCAATTTTAGTCTTTTTATAGCCGACGAAAATATCCATTACCTGTTTTATAGCAGACTTTGTCACCTGGTGGAGGGCTAGTTTCAAGTTTCCCGCTGTACGAGCCGGCGTCCCCAAGGAATTTTTAATTCCTGATGAAGACACGGCTGTTTCTCCCAACCAACTTCACCGTGTCGACCAAGTCGGAACGACAGCATGACTCGAGGACGAGTGGCTGTTGTAAGAGGTGACATTGGGGAATGCGGATTGCTGTATGTTATTAAATTGGTTGTATACCGCATGCAGGGGTCTTAATATTAAAGGGGTACAAGGTAAGTAATCAGACTTATACACCGAAACAGCTTACCTTGTGGGAAGAAAGATGACTTGAGGATGATGGATACGAAGCCAGGAACGGGACGTGTGGTTTTGACGGAACAATGGCTGTAGGTTGTGACTGGCCCGGAATGTGGGTAGAATAAGGTCTTCGTATGTGCACGTTGAAACCCTTGATGTATGGCGTATATTGCAGTCCCATGTTGTTGTTTTTTGGGGTTTTTTTTTTTGTCGTTCTTCTTCTTAGTTATTATTCCGAAATTGATGTCTAATATGGCAGGGCGTAATGGTTAGAAAGGTGAGTATAGATGAATGAAGGATGTAGAGCGAGGAGCAATCTCCACCGTCCTCTAATGAAGGAGAGGACTGTCAGAGGGAACGCCTCGCTGTCCAAAGAAAACGTAAAAATTTGAGTTGTTATGGAACGTGAAAGTTGTTATGGGATCATCCAGAACCCAAGAGCTACCCCTTTTGCCTTGGCACGACATGGGGAGCAAGGTAGATCTCCGGAGGCAGTTGGCGTGTGAGGGTTTATTCCGTGGAAAACTGGCACGAATGACAGGGCGTTGTCTAACTGCCACACAAGAATAATTGGTTATGTGTGAAAGAAGCCGGGATTGGGTGGTCTCTCGCCAGAGTGAAACAGGGAACGCACAGCCGGAACGGAAGGAGGTGTCTCTTGAGCATCGATTGTGGTAGTGTCTGTAGGGTCAGTTACGGTTAGCATCGTGCAAGCCAATGTTGAGGCAGATAATGATTCGAAGGTACTTTGAGAAAGCACTATTGTGGCGGATGGTTGATTGATGAGTCTATGTCTGGTTGGTCGGGAAAAGCAGGAGCACTAATCACAGGATCTGTGGGTAACGTAGCAATTATGCGTAGATCAGCCAATAGTGAAGTTGAACGCCGTGCAGTGGACGATGGATCACATAACGGTGAATGTGCGGCTTTGTGCAGCTCGAGAACAGACGGGGAACTCTGTGGTGTTGCCGAGGTTAGGCGTCTGGGGGAAGGAGCTGCAGTTCTGGGTACGTTATGAGGACGGCGTGTCTGGGAATGGGCACAATAGTACGCCCGCCATGGTGGTGATGATGGAATCGGGGAAAGTAATGAATGGTGAGATCTTAACAGGACATAGTTTACTCGCATTGAGTAAAATCGTCGGTTGACGACTTCCAGTTCATTAGTGAGAGCTTCGTTTGATGCCCGTAGGACAGCATTTTCGGTCCGTAATGCGTCAGCAGATGCAGCCGCCTGTCGGAGGGAAGGGGGTAGGGCGGAACGCAGAGCCGCATATTCCACGGCAAATTTCGTGGCAAAGGAGAGAACGAAGTCGATATTGAAGTTCAGGTCCTCGGCTTCTCTAGCTGATAGATGAATGCCCCATGTCAGAGCTTCTCGCAACACAGAGGCTGCTGGGAATGGGACGAATCCAGGAGGAGGATCTGTTTGTTGTGATGATGTGTCGGAACGTGGAGGCGGAACTGCGATGTAGGACGTTTGGAGATTGCAGGCGTGCTGGTGGTGGAACTGGGTGGTGAAGTCTTTTTCTTGGTTTTGGCTGGAACAGTAATTGGACAGCGGCATACGGGCGGCGTGAGACGAACATGAGCCGTCTTTATTCGTACTGATTTGGCAGTAGGGACGCTAGATTTTGGAGCACGCATACCAGAAGTCCCGGCAATTGCTGGAATGGAGTCTGTGGATGGAAGCTTGAGTTTGTTTGAGGAACGAGGGTGAGGAACGTGAGTGGATGATACTCGTTTTGAAGTTGCTGTCTTCTAAACTACCTTAGGTGGCGAGGAACGTTGGTTTGGTGCATCTGCTGGCGGAACAGCAGCGGCGGCAGCTCGCTGGCAGCGCGCACGTTCCGCACGCTTTTGTGAAAGGCGCTGGTTCTTCTTGATAATAACCCACTTAGTGGGAGAGATCAAGACGCAAATACAGCATCTTTTTGTAACGCCGTTTCTGGACCTATGGATCTGGCAACTCGGGTGGGGATCAAGATGAGGTATAACAACTGGCTGAGGAACAGAACTGGCTTCTTGGTTAGGAGTTGATCCCTCGGACGACGAGGATTCGTCCATGGCGCTGGTGCGGCTGACTGAGAGTGACGGTTACTGGAGCGCGGGAAGTTTGAATCTGGAGGGAGCGGCGATCCCGTATCCAGTGGCGCCCACTGGTGAGTGAAGATGGCAGTAGGCACGGGATGTAGACTCTCATCAAGGGGAACGCAAGACGAGGTGTGGAGGGGCAATAGCAAATCGGTCCGTGAGCGAACGTGATCGGTGGGACGTGAAGCCCTGGTGATGAGGGTTTGTAGTAGTAGTAACCAGAGTGGGTTGTGGATGGCAAGGATCATAGTGATCTGGCCCTTACTTATCATCAGCATCCTTTTACTTTTTTTTCTTTTCTTGTTTTTGTTGTTTTTTTTTTCTAAGAAACGAACTGACGTCGTGGATCCAAGACAAGAATCGAGTGACCCTATGTAACTAGTGTCACGGGAGCGGTATGGTTTGCTAGGAATGAGGCTTCGTAGTTAAGGAAAGTGTTCATGAGGTACGTGGAATGGTAGAGGAATGTTGTCTTCTATGCTGGATTTTAGGCCGTGGTGTTGATGCAATGGTGCAGTGGGACGTGATGGTAGGGACGTATCATTCATAGTAGCTTCTAGTCCGTCTTGACGGGTTGGTTGCAGAAGGCATGACATGGAACGGAGAGTGCAAAACTGCTGGAGGAGTGACGGCTTCTGTGCAGGACGGACGAGGAGAGTGTTCTATGGTTGTCGGGGTGGAGAAAGTTGTAGCCAAAGATGAGGGATGGCGCAGAAAGAGAGGAGTGATGCCAGGAATGGTGAGGGGACGGGAACGTAAAATTGGAGGAGAGCCAGGTGAAAAAGCTAGAAAGTCCGGGGACGTGAAGCTTGCACTGTATAATGTACATCATAAGGGATGTCTTCGTCACAGACGAGGCCGATATAAACGGCCTTGGGAGACGAGGGACCAGGATCCATGTGGTGTGACAGAGCGTCGAGATGACAGTCAGGGATGCAAAAGGAACGGTTAAAGGTCGGGAATGGGAACGGCAGACGTAGAGATGTCGGTGGAATGAAGGCCAGTTTAGAGACAGTGCAGGTTCCCAGAGGGATGGAAGTGATGGGTGACGGAAGAATTGGGGTGGGATATGCAAATGCTGAAAAGACAAGGCTGCAAGATGGAACTGGGACGTAAGGAATTGAGGAATTTAGTTGAGCCGAATCTTCGCAAGGCCTCTCTGTGGCTCTCAGCTGGGAAATGAGAAAGGAGAGCAGGAAAAACTGCGGACGGTGGCTGACGTGGTTGTCTGCAGAGGAAAGAACGAGTCACGGGAATGCGACCGGAATGTCGGGCAGGTGCTTGTGAAATATATGGTTGATGGGGAACAGTAGTCCCAAGGAAGTTGTACGACAAGTCGGAATGAGGGACGTCCCGTGAAGGCTTGCGTTCGTGCACCAAAATAGGTGTGGGTGAGGACGGCTGTACAAGAGTAGTGGAATCTTGACTGGACGATGTATCAGCCCCAAAGCATAGTGGAACGGTGAGGGAGCCCAGATGAACGGAACATGGACGTGATGAACCCGAAACGGGTACGGAAGAATTATCTTAAATACCAGAGAATTATCTTAAATACTAACTTCTAGCAAACAACGAGCGAATAAACCGACGGACGTTTAAAAACTCCTGGTTTTTATTTTAAACAAACATGAGAAAAATATCGCACTTTACATTTACATTTGGTAAATTTACAACTGGAACTAGTTTATAAATAACATGGGGAATTTACATTAAATTCGACTTGAACAAGAATTATGTCCACAAAACAATTTCAAAGTAGAAACAGTGAGTTTTTAGGCAACGGGGATTTCGCAAAAGAGCCCTCTAAATTACGAACAGTCTCGACTGTGTAGTAATAGTAGACCTTAACCTACAGCTATGTTTTAAAAGGGAACACCCAGTTAATCAAACCGTACCCATAAGAATAGCACGTTAGAAAAGGGATGTACACTCCATGAAGTACTGCGCTTCTGCAAATCTAACTAACCCGACGGCCTTTGTTTACATTAAAGTTGCATTAATGAAACTGGGAAAATAAAGCTGGTTTTTAGTAAGGGACCACGTTAACGTTTTTTTACGCTTAGATTTCAAAGTTAAGGATATTTACCGTTCCAATATCCTTGCAAATTTTCGACAGTCAGGTTTTCTGGAGTTGGAGGGGCTCAGAACGACTGTCTTCATCAGGCTACCACATCACCGCTTACTTCGTCGTGAACGTTCGTCTGCTTTCGTTCGTCTGCTGCCTAAGACAGTCGTTCTGAGCCCCTCCAACTCCAGAAAACCTGACTGTCGAAAATTTGCAAGGATATTGGAACGGTAAATATCCTTAACTTTGAAATCTAAGCGTAAAAAAACGTTAACATGGACTCGAACTTTCAAAGTATGCGTTGTGACATTTTTAAATTAGTAAGGGACCGTGAACCCTTAAATTACGGCCGCCAACGTCCGAAATGCCGTTTGGCTTGACGCACCATAAAATTACCTTCAAAGCTACAAGGTTAAGTTTAAAATTAAACTATACATTTTGACGTGTAAGTCCAAAAAATAAACTTTTAAAGTTAAACTAAGTTACATACGAACCAACTACCTTTGCCCGGCAAGCAACAATCGGACCGCGGCATCTCCACTCCCGACCGGCGCAGCGTCCTCTAGCTTTGAGAATCCTGAGCTGTGCTAACGAAACTCTACTGGGTCTGGGTTTTTATGCCTTCTGCTTGGCAGGCAGGTAGAGGGTTAGCGCGGATCCTGTAGGAGAGCGACGGAGGGGAGGTGCGGGGAAGAGGTGGACATCTGGAGGAGGAGAGACTGACCAAAACCGGCCGAGCTGTCACTACCGGAAGTAGGTAGGAAAGCGCGGATGGTTAGGGTAGCTGAGCGCTCTGGTTGGAAGGGAAATTGAATGCAGTGTTTTGGTTGGACGGGAATTGAGGAGGCTGAATTGACAAAGAGAATTACCGACTTGGAAAACGTTAGAGGCCTGGCTTTTGAGTGCAAGTGAGTTTGAAACTCATAACAATGTGAATTTAGGCCTATAAAAATAAACTACGATGTTATGCATCGCAACTATTGAAGGAAGGGGGGGGGGACGAAGTGTAATGCACAGAATAAACATTTCACTTTGGGAATGAAACTGATATTTACAAAGCATGATTTTATCGAAGGAAAGCTAGTTTGTTTTCGTTTTTAGAGGTTTGCTACGGTCGGAGTTTGGGTGGAGATGCTATAAAAAAATAGACATGAAAATAAACACTGGGTCCGTAAAAATATACAAACATAAAAGTTCGAGCTCCAGTAGGGTTCATGGCAAGAAGTTAAGTTTACCAAAATACATTAAGTGCAAAAATCAAAAAATTAAATGTACCAGCTAGTTTTAATAGGCTATAATGCAGGTTAGGTTAGTTTTTAAAGTGGTTTGAATGTCGGACATTTTTCATGAATAAACAAAGTCGTCACCTGTTATAAATAAAAAATATCGTGTGTTTTCAATATCTACAACATAACTAAGCTGGAAAGTGTTTTGGCTTTATGCCTAAGAGAACAATATACAATATTTACATTCTTAAAGTGGAATCGCCATAAAGACGATTATCTTCTGGTGTTGAAGAGTTCTGCCCTCAGGTTTTTTCTTCGGTGGTGTTGAGGTGTCCTCACCACGAGCGTCTGATACGAGACCGCGTTTACACTTGAGCGTCTTTGAAGAAGAATGCTAGTCTTTGGATTTACATCGGAAAAAATTCACGTTTTGAAGTTTTAACTTGAAACGGTAATGAAATTAAAGTTTTTATAAAATCATCCCCAAAAAATATTACACCTGCAAAAACCTACCCCGATCGTGATAATTAAGTTTAAGTTACGTTTAAGTTATGTTTAAGTTACATTTAAGTTTTGAAATAAATGGCCTAAACGAAATTCAAGTACAACTAAGTAACTTACATGTCCTCTACCTTTGCCCAGTTTGGCGCAATTTGCGGCGGCACAAGAACACCGCTCTCCCGGAGAAGGTGACGATGGGTGGTTGCGTTGGTCGAGCTATGCTAACGATATTTTCTCAAACTTCGGTTTTTATACTTCGGAAACGGTTCCAACTTGCCTTCTGCGCGGACCCCGAGGAGTCCTAGACATGTAAGGCACCTTAGGATTTGTTTAGAGCCGAAATTTCCAAGTATCCAATTCACAGGTAGGTGGAGAGTTTGGTCAGCCAAATTCGGCGCCAACGACGCTCGAGCCACTTCCGATTTGCACGAGAGAGCCGACCGGGTTTACTTACGCAAGTAAAATTCCACCATGACGATAAAGCATTGAAACGAGGTAGCGGACACGGTTTGCCTCATAGTTTTAAAACTACCCAACCGAATTTAAAAGGGTAATTATATTTGGAATCTGAACATAATCAAGATCAAAGGAAGATTTGTTACAAAGATTTAAGACAAACTTTGAAAAAAATAATAAGTGTGAGAGGACTTTAAACAATTATGAAACGTGTAGGTAACATAATCTACGTGGCTTTATGCCGAACTACAACGATGTGCGTTACAATTTTTCGCAGAAGCGCTGTTTACATTTTGGTATTTATTAAAAAATAAATAAATTCGAAATTGAAGATTTCAGGCCTTCAGTAAGACCACTTGGGTTTTTTCGACGATCTTCTATGATTTCAACGATTTTAGTGTAAAAGTTCAATTTCTCGTGCCCACCCTACCTCACCAAGTTTAGGGTTGGCAGTTTCGATTAAAAAAATCTGGCGTTTTGTTGCTTGGAGGTAGCCTAGCTCCAGTACCGTAAAGAAAATGTTCCAAATTCCTTACAAGGGGACGCTCAAAGAACGACCACGCGTGGCGATCGCCCTAGGAAAAATGATGCCGACAGGACGCTGCGCTGGAGCTTATATAGGGTGATTCATAAAGTACTGAAAAATAGGCCTATGAATGTAGGCATATACTATAGGTACAATTTATAGGTAATATACTATAGGTAAAAATTGTCCCAGGCCTGGGTGTCAACCATTCAGTAGAGTGGAGCCCCAAACAAGCAGACGTTTCTGCTATTTCGCTTGCTGAAACCGTATTCGTTACGCCCTTGTCATTTGCCCTAGCAAGCGTAGCCTAGCTCTCATCCACAAAGTATTCATTCTCTACTGACAAGCCCAAACAAGGCGAAACAGTCTGTCTAGAGATCTTTGTGGGTGAGAGCTAATTGGTATTAAATATAGTACCATGGAGCATACATCCCTTTTGTAATGTGAATTCCAATGGGGACGGTTTGATCTCTTGCGTGTACCCTTTTGAAACAAAACTGCAAGGTCTACTATTATAAGTCAGCCGAGGCTGTTTGTAATTTAGAGGGCTCGTTTGCGTAAATCCCCTTGCCTAAAACACTGTTTCTATTTGAAATTGTAATGTGAACTAATGTAAGTTCTGTCAAACGAATTCATTTGTAAATTCATGAAACCCTTTAATCTAAAGCTAAACTTGTTATATAGTAATCCAAATGTAAAGTGTCGTTTTTAACATGTTGGTTTAATTTAAAAACCAGGAGTTTTAAACACCAGTCGGTTTACTAGTTCGTTGATTGCTGAAAGTTAACATTTAGACAATTCTCTACAATTTAACTAAGCCTAGCTTTTTTCCCACCTTGGTGGCAGCATTACCCGCTTTTTATTGCTAGTTAGGCCTATTTATTAGGACATCGATGCTCCATTCCCCATGCCAGGACTGTAGCAGTTGTGCTGTTTGAACCCAAAAAGTACTAAAAGGCAACCCAGAGTGATAATAAGCAAAACCCAGTTTAACCGGATGTCGGCGATGTTACAAGCACCTCAGCCGTCATAGCTTCCGCCGCTACAGGGCATGGATTGAGCGAGCAGAGCGAGCGATTTCCACGTAAAGTAAACTTTTTCAATGTGTGTCTCGCTTTGCTCTCTTTCAATCTTTCATCTCACACCTTCATAGGGGATTACTTCTGGAGGAAAAGACTTACAAATGTGCAAACAAACAAATTGTATGTTTTGAATGATATGGATGAAATGTAGGTGCGCTTAGGAATGTGATGGATGAACTGTGAGCAATAATTACAATTAGTTTATGTCGAAATAATCAGCACATGATTTTGTGATGCTCTAGGAATCAAAGAAAGTACTGGAAGCATGGATTGACACGCACGTAGCTCTCTGATGGCCAGACTGTTGCAATGATTTATGGTTATTTGTTTATGCAGTGAAGCTTTGCGAAAAACGCGTACTGCACTCTGACCATTTACTTGATCATTTTAGACGTGGAATGTCTGTCAGCAGCACAAGAGTTGCAGCATGAAAGCTCCTCTAGTGTAGCGAGACTACGCGGAATGAGCGAGCGAAGCGAGCGAATTCGCTAGTTCAACAATAAGAACTAGCGTGAAGTTACAATAATCAAACATTTCGAGTAAAAAAAGTTGTGTAGCGGTGCTACCACTTCTCTGGAGGTGCTTGTGGTAACACCGACATCTGGTGTACATGCAGAAACATTGTTAACTTGCGATAGTGACTGTTTTTACTTTTGCGGTAAATTTCACATAGCTAATCCTACTCCAGTGTGGGATAGAGCTTATTGTCCTAAACTGTAGGCTAAGTTCAAACTAACTATACTATGGTTGCTACCACCAACGGTGGGTACTGTCTCCACCCAGCCTTCATAGTGACCCTCTCTGCAGAAGTCTAATGTGAGCTATGCTAAGGACTGCCTGCAGGGGACCAGTATTTACAGGTGAGGGAGGGAGCGGCCCGAACCGAGTGCTGCACATTTTGGTGGGCTGGAAGCCAGGTTGCCTTCGTGGAGGGAAATTTGTGCTTGTTGGGGTTCAAGAACTATTGGCTTAGTTCGTATGGGGAGCTTTGGAGCTGATCTGAATTGGCTTTGTGAGGGGGTTGAACCTGATTGGTTTGAGCTGCTGCTCACTGAGTGGCTGAATCCGGCACCGTTGGAGCTGTTCAGGTTTTGGGGTTCTGGAATGAATTGATGGGTTCTGATGGAAACGGTCTTTTAGACATGAAATTGATTCGGCTGTAACTTGCTGAGTTTTTAACGGATTAATGCAAGGTTTGCTTGAATTAAAGCTGAACTCAAGAGCTTTGCCAAGAGCACATTGGAAATGCAAAACTAGTACGAGTTTTATTCGAAAACTGCGATGTTAGGCATCACGACTATTGAAGGAGGGGGGAATGCTTATAGCTCAAATCGGCTAAACTATTTTAATAGAAGGAATTTTATTCGTAGTAGAAGGCTATGGAGTGGTCACTACGGCTGGGGAACTGCGATCTCTGAAATAAAATACAAGATACATACTGTCTCATAAAATGTACCTAACATTAAATAAGCAATGCCGGGGTGAGTAGAGTTTATGTGAAAAATTATGTTAATTATTTTTGCATTTAAAGCTCTAGGTAAAAGATTAATATACCAGCTTTATGTAATGCTAGAATGCATTATTTTAGAGTTATTTCGCAGCCGCAAAATAAATATCGGCAAGTAAGATTTTCATGGTCAACAGAGATCGTCACCGCTGTTTACAATAAAAATAATAAATACTTATAATAAAATAATGTAAGCACACACATATCGATGGGATGCCTGTGGTTGTTCCCCCTGAAACAAGCACAAACTACGTGGCTTTATGCCCAAAGAAATATCCAAAGGTATTTATAGTAAATATAAGTTTGCGAAAAATGGCGGCTAGCACTGCGTGCGTTATGGTGATTTTTGGAGCGTTTTTGTTAAGGTCATAGAAAATTAATAGTAATGAAATTTCGGGTTCTGTTCCTGCAGAATGAAAGCTATTATGTTGGTCTATTAAACAGAGCAAATTTCAGCCGGATTGGTCCATTTTTCACGGAGATACAACATTTTTAGTGAAGGTACTTTTGAGAGGCCTAGGCGAGGCCTTGGGCTGCGTGCGCAAAATAAAAAAAAAGCTGACGAAAATCTACATTACCTGTTTTATAGCAGTTTTCCCCCTTTTGAGCATTTATTCCTCTGTAAGTTTGAGTGTTGTCTTCCCTGCTGGGCTCGTATGGTACTGCGCGTGCGCGGGCTTGGGCCAGCTTATACGGGGTGATTCATAAAGTAGTGAAAGGTAGGCCTATAAAATGTAGGCATATACTAGGGGTTGTAACGGGGATGGATGCTACGACAGGAGAGGTGATTGTACCATCCCCTGACGCTGGTGAAACTGGGTCTAACTTCCTATCGTTCTGACTTGGTTTTGGTACTTTTGGTTACAAACAGCACAACTGCTACAGCCTTGCGTAAAGATTGAAGCATTGGAGGCCTAATCTAGGCTTACCTAATGATAAAAAGCGGATATCGCTGCCACCAAGGTGGGAAAAAGCTAGCTAAGCTAAATTTACGAGAATTATCCTAAACCTTAACTTCTAGCAACGTCAAAATAATAACTGATGTTTGGCTTTAAAACTCCTGGTTTTATTTTAGACAAACAAGTAAATCGTTTGCACTTTACATTTCACATTATTTACAAAAATGCAACTTAAGTTTTTAGAATAAAAACTACACAGGGAATTTTACATTAAAATTCAAACACGCTTTTACAAGAACTTAGATTAAGTTCAAAAATAAATTACAACAATTTCAAAATAGAAAAAGTGACTTTGTGTAGGCAACGGGGATTTCGCAAAAGAGCCCTCTATTTTATGCACAGCCGCAGCTGATCGATAAAAGTAGACCTTAACTTACAGTTATGTTTCGAGTGGTGCTCCCACTAAATCAAACCGTACCCATCGGAATTCACATTAGAAATGGGATGTACCCTCAATGAAGTGCTATGCTTGTGCAAATCTAATTGACCCAATGGCCCTTGTTTACATTAAAATTACATCTAATGAAAACGGTGAAAAAAGTTGGTTTTTAGGAAGGGACCATGAACCCTTAAGTTATGGCCGTTAACGTCCTAAATGCCGATGGCTTAACGAACCATAAGTTACTTTCAAGACTAAAGGTTAGTTTAAATTAAACTATAAATTTTGAAATAAGAGTCCAAAAGTTAAACTTCTAATCTAAACTAAGTTACATACGAACCAACTACCTTTGCCCGGCATGGCAACGTTCGGACCGCGGCATCTCCACTCCCGACCGGCGTAGCTACCTCTAGCCTTGAGATTTCTGAGCTGTGCTAAGGAACTACCTTGCAGTCTGGTTATATAGCTGCTGCCTGGCAGCAAGGAGGAGGGCGGGCCTGTAGGAGAACGGCCGGGGGAGGGGGGGGGAGAGAGAGAGAGGGCAGCCCGTGGAGGGAGGAGAGACGGACCCGTACCGGCCGAGCTGTCACTACCAGAAGTTGGCATGACGGCACGGACGGGCAGGGTAGCTGAGCTCTGTGACTGGATGGGAAATTTAATTCAGCGTTTCTATTGGAAGGGAACTGGTGGAGCTGAATTGACAAAGGAAATTTGCTGACTTGGGAGCGTTTAGAGGCCTGCATGAAAGTGCAATGAGTTTAAAACTCGTAACAGCGTGAGAATAGGCCTATAAGAATAAAACTACGATATTATGTATCGCAACTATTGAAGGTAGGGGCGGAGGGAAACGAAGTGTTAGCTTAGTTTAAACATTCGGATCGTATTTTAATTGAAGGAAAGGCTATTATTGTTTGCTTTGGGTAGGTAGCCACGTCAGTGAAGTGTGGATGAAGATGCCTAAACAAAATAAACATACAATAAACAGTGGGTCTGTTAAAATAAAGACAAACATAAAGTTCGAGCTCCGGTAGGGTTCATGGCAAAAATTTACGTTACTAAAATGCATTTAGAGTGCCTAAATAAAAGATTAAATATTCCAGCTTAGGTTTGGTTTGAATAAAAATATATTAGGTTAGTTTTTCAAGAGTTTGCAGAAGCAGACAAGTGAATTTAAACGTCGGACATTTTTCATAAATAATCGAAGTCGTCACCGTAATTAAAAATAAAAATATCGTTCAAGTGTATCTGTACAGGGTTATGAGGTTTAGTACCTTCGCAGAGGAAGCCCCTCTTTGTCAAACACTAAGCTGATATTTGTGGCTTTATGCCTGGGAAAAAAAAACTGTGATTTACAAAATATACAGAATTTTGGAGTTCAGCCATCAGGTTTTTGGTCGGTGGTGTCGAGGTGTCCTCACCACGAATGTCTGATACGAGACCGCGTTTATAGGGTGCCTGATTTTAATAGCACATGAAACAAAAACCTTTGTTCAATCTAATAAAGAAGGTTTTCGTTTCATGTACAATTGGTACAATTGGTAAAAATTGTCCCAGGCCTGGGTGTCAACCATTCAGTAGAATGGAGCCCCAAACAAGCAGATGTTTCTGCTATTTCGCTTGCTGAAACCGTATTCGTTATGCCCTTGTCATGAAGTACTATGCTTCTGCAAATCTAATTAACCCAATGGCCTTTGTTTACATTAAGTTTACTGAAAACGGTAAATAAAAGCTGGTTTTAGGAAGGGACCGTGAACCCTTACGTTATGGTAGTTAAAGTCCTAAAATACCGATGGCGTAACTCACCAGAATTTTCATTCAAAGCCTAGAGATTTAAGTTAAGTTTAAACTATAAATTTTGAAATCAGAGTCCAAAAGATAAACTTTTAAAGCTAAACTAAGTTACTTACGAACCACTACCTTTACCCAGCATGACACCAATCTGACCGTTACATCTCCACTCCCGACCAGCGTAGCTACCTCTAGCTTTGAGATTCCTGAGCTGTGCTAGAGACTGAGAGCTGCTGGGGGTTTTTATTCTAGCAGGGAGGAACCAGCCAGACCAAGTGCGGACGTCGAGGACATCCTGATTGGCTGAGGGCCGAGAGAACAAATGAAAGTGGGAGGAGCTGGCAGTTTTACAAACGGATTGTTTGGAGCAGATTTGAAGGATACAAGGCTTGTTAAAGAAGGCATAATTCAAGTTTTAACTCGATTAATAAAGTGAAAAGCTTTTTAACTGAATTGAATTGAAGGAATGCTCAGTTTTACTGCATGATTAATAGAAGGATAGCTAGTTATGAGTGACATAGGGATGGTAGCTACGGTCGGAGTTTTGGTTGGAGGTTTAAGCAATAAAATACATAACAAAACTGGGTCCGGTAAAATAACACTAAAACCTATGAAGTTCATGGCAAGAAATTAAGTTTATTAAAGTGCATTTGTGCACAAAATAAAAGATTAAATATACCAGCTTAGTAATAATTACTGCTATAACGCATTCAGGTTAGTTTTAAACTGTTTGCAGAAGCATACAAGTGAAATTGCGAGTCGGACATTTTTCATAAATAATAAAAGTCGTCACTCGAATTACAAACAAAAAATATCGTATTAAGTGTGTATCCTTACATATATGTGAGGTTAAGTACCAATTGACAGCCCCTCCTATTGCACAACTAAGCTAGTGTCTTTGGCTTTTATGCCTAAAAGAAATTCAATGAATATATTACAAAATTACAGAGTTTGGGAAAACGGCGACCGGAAATTGCGTTCAATGCGGCACAGTTTGGACGATTTTTCTAACCGTTACAGTTTTATTTATTGAAGATGAAATTCGATGATCTGTTCCCGTGGAATTGAAGAGGATGTGTTGGTCTATTAAGGGCTGAAGAAATTGGTCAAATTGGTTCATTTTCCATGGAGATATTCAAGGTTGAGTAGCGAGGTCTTTTTGGTGCCGGTGCGCCAAGAAAAAAAAGTGTTCGTCGTGAAACGAAGATTTTCTGCCCTCAGGTTTGTAATGACTGGTGTCAAGGTGGCCTCACCAAGGGTGTCTGATACGAAACCTTGCTACAGCACCACCATAGCTTCAGAAATACGAATGTTTGGCACCCTTTTAAAACCAGGTTTCCATGCATCAAGTCAGTTGATACAAAACCAATTTTAATATCTATATATGTTACGTTGCAAAATACGTCATCCGTTTAGGTTATTTTTTGCACTCATCCTTCTCCAGATCAACTCAGTGCGTACTAATAGCTTCAAGATGATCCATGATTCATGTAATTTCTATGTACTGATTATTGTAACGATTATTTACATGTACTGATTATTTCGACGCAAACTAATTACAAATGTTGCTCACAATTCGTTCGTCACATTCCTCAGCATATCTTCATTTCACCTACATCATTCCAAACATACAATTCGTTTGTTTGCACGTTTGTACATCTTCTCCTCTAGAAGTAATCGCCAACGAAGGTGAGAGATGAAAGATTGATAGCAAAGCGAAACACGCATTGAAAAGGTTTAGTTTACATGGAAATCATTCGCTTTGCTTGTTCAATCCACGCACCTCCGTGCTTCCGAAACATGAATGTTTGACACCGTTTTAAAACCAAATCTATTGTTTTGATTTTTCCATGCATGAAGTCAGTTAATACAAAACCAATTTTAAGATCTATATGTGGTGTGTTGCAAAATATGTCGTCCTTCTAGGTTATTTTTTCCATGCATCATTTTCCAGATCATCTCTGTTCGCTCGAGGAGGTTTAATGAACAAACCTCATGAGGGTCTAAATAAAACTTTGACGTTATTTTTTTCAGGCTTGTTCGCGTTTTTTAGGGTCATAATATCAAGTTACAGCGATGAAAATGGGCGTATCCGAAGCGCAATTTAATTATCTTTATTTTGGTCCTACTCCCATGTTTGTAGGTGCTTTGGTTCCAGAGGAGTAGAGGTACAAACAAACACACAAATACGCACATCCTTAATGATGTAGACAACGGCTTCGTTCGGTGATTCCGCTTCGTCTCGCTACGCTCGAGGAGCTCTCATGCTGCAACTCTTGAGCTGCTGACAGACATTCCACGTCGAAAACGATCAAGCAAATGGTCAGAGCGCAGTACGCGTTTTTGTAAGGGTTCACTGCAATAACAAATGATATCCATAAATCATTGCAACAGTCTGGCCATCCGAGAGCTACGTGCGCGTCAATCCATGCTTTCATTACTTTCTTTGATTCCAAGAGCATCACAAAATCATGTGCTGATTATTTCAACACAAACTAATTGTAATTATTGCTCACAGTTCGTTCATCGCATTCCTAAACACGCCTGCATTTCATCTATATCATTCAAAACATACGATTTGTTTGCATATTTGTATGTCTTCTCCTCCAGAAGTAATCCCATATGAAGGTTAGAGATGAAAGATTGAGAGAGAGCAAAGCGAGACACACATTGAAAAAGTTTAATTTACGAGGAAATCGCTCGCTCTGGTCGCTCAATCCACGCACCACAGTGCTTCAGAAACACAAATGTTTGGCAGCCTTTTAAATCCAGGTTTCCATGCATCAAATCAGTTGATACAAACCCAATTTTAATATCTATATGAGTTACGTTGCAAAATACGTCGTCCGTTTAGGTTATTTTTTGAGTTCTCCAGATCATCTCAGTGTGTAACTAATAGCTTCAAGACGGTCCATGATTCATGTAATTCTTATTTACTGATTATTGTACTGATTTCGATATACTGATTATTTCGACGCAAACTAATTGCACATGTTGCTCACAGTTCGTTCGTCACATTCTTCAGCATATCTACATCATTCCAAACATACAATTTGTTTGTTTGCACGTTTGTACATCTTCTCCTTGTAACGGGGCGGATGCTACGACAGGAGAGGTGCTTGTAGCATCGCCCGACGCCTGGTGAAACTGGGTCTAACTTCCTATCATTCTGACTTGTTTTTAGTACTTTTGGTTTCAAACAGCACGACTGCTACAGCCCGGCGCAGGGAATGGAGCATTGAGGTCCTAATCTAGGCCTAACTAACGATAAAAAGCGGGTATCGCAGCCACCAAGGTGGGGAAAAGCTAGCTAAGCTAAATTTACGAGAATTATCCTAAATCTTAACTTCTAGCAACGTCCAAATAATAACTTGTGTTTGGCGTTTAAACTCCGAGTTTTATTTTAGACAAACAAGTAAACAATCGCACTTTACATTTTTAGTTATTTACAGAAAAATGCAACTTCGTTTTTAGAATAAAAACATACCGTGAATTTACATTTAAAATTCTTACATACACGAACTTGGTTTAGTTCAAAACAATTTCAAATAGAAACAGTGATTAGGTTAGGCAACGGGGATTTCGCAAAAGAGCCCTCTAAATTATAAACAACCACAGCTGAACTATAATAGTAGACCTGTCATACAGTTATGTTTCAAAGTATTGCTCCCACAAGATCAAACGGTCCCCATCGGAATTCTGGTTAGAAATGGGATGTACCCTCCATGAAGTGCTTTTGCTTCTGCAAATCGAACAGACCCAATGGCCTTTGTTTACATTAAGTGTCTTAATAATACGATGAAAAAAAGCTGGTTTTTAGGAAGGGACCGTGAACCCTTACGTTATGGCCGTTAACATCCTAAATGCCGATGGCTTAACGCACCATAATTTATTTTCAAGACTGAGAGGTTAATTTAAATTAAACTAAAAATTTTGAATTAAGAGTCCAAAAGATAAACTTTTAAGTTAAACTAAGTTACATGCGAACCAACTACCTCTGCCCGGCATGGCAATGTTCGGATCGCGGCATCTCCACTCCCGACCGCGTAGCTACCTCTAGCCTTGAGATTTCTGAGCTGTGCTAAAGATCTCCCTTGCAGGTTGGTTTTATACCTGCTGCCTGGCAGCAAGGAGGAGGGCAAGGGCGGTCCTGTAGGAGAGCGACGGGGTGGGGGGGGGGGTAGAGCGGGGTAGAGGCTGCTCTTGGAGGGAGGAGAGACCAACCCCAACCGGCCGGGCTGTCACTACCGGAAGTTGGCATGACGGTGCGGACAGGCAGGGTAGCTGAGCGCTCTGATTGGGAGGGAAATTGAATCCATCGTTTTGGTTGGAAGGGAATTGGTGCAGCTGAATTGACAAAGGAAATTTGCTGAATTGGGAGCGTTTAGAGGCCTACATGAAAGTGCAATGAGTTTAAAACTCGTAACAACGTGACAATAGGCCTATAAAATTGAAACTACGATATTACGTATCGCAACTATTGAAGGTGGGGGGGGGACCGAAGTATGGTCAGTTTAAACATTCGGATTGTAAGTTAATTGAAGGAAAGGCTATTATTGTTTGCTTTGGGTAGGTGGCCATGTCAGAGAGGAGTGGTTGAAGATCCCTAAACAAAATAAACATAAAATAAACACTGGGTCCGTTAAAATAAAGACAAACATAAACGTTGAGCTCCGTTAGGGTTCGTGGCAAAAATTTACGTTACTAAACTGCATTAGAGTGCCTAAATAAAAGATTAAATATACCAGCTTAGGTTTGGTTTGAATATAAAAATATGTTAGGTTAGTTTTCAAGCGTTTGCAGGAGCAGACAAGTGAATTTAGGCGTCGGACATTTTTCATGAATAACCAAAGTCGTCATCGTAATTATAAATAAAAATTATTGTTCTAAGGGTGTCTGTACATGGTTATGAGGTTTAGTACCTTCGCAGAGGAAGCCCCTCCTAGTCAAACACTAAACTGATGTTTTTGGCTTTATGCCTGGAAAAAAAATGTAATTTACAAAATATACAGAATTTTTAATTTCAGCCCTCAGGTTTTTGGTCGATGGTGTCAAGGTGTCCTCAACATGAGTGTCTAATACAAGACCACGTTTACATCCTCCAGAAGTAATCCCATACGAAGGTGAGAGATGAAAGAATGATAGAGCAAAGCGAAACACACATTGAAAAGGTTTAGTTTACGAGGAAATCACTCGCTTGGCTCGTTCAATCCACGCGCCTCCGTGATTCAGAAACACGAATGTTTCACACCGTTTTAAAACCAAACGTATTGTTTTGAATTTTCCATGCATCAACCAGTTAATACAAAACCAATTTTAAGATCTATATGTGGTGTGTTGCAAAATACGTCACCCATGCATCTATTTCCAAATCATCTTTTTTTGCTCGAGGAGGTTTTCATGAACAAACTATGACGTCATGAACAAACCTCATGAGGGTTTAAAAAAATTTTGACGTTATTTTTTCAGGGTTTTTCGCTTATTTGAGGGTCATAATATCAAGTTACAGCGATGAAAATAGGCCTATACTGAGCACAATTTAATTATCTTTCGTTTGATCCTACTCCCATCTTTGTAGGTGCTTTAGTTACGCACCGAGATGATCTAGAGAAGAATGAACTCAAAAAAAAACCTAAATGGACGACGTATTTTGTAATGTAACACATATAGATATTAAAATTGGGTTTGTATTAACTGATTTGATGCATGGAAACTGGGTTTTAAAAGGCTGCAAAACATTTGTGTTTCTGAAGCACAGTGGTGCGTGGATTGAGCGAGCAGAGCAAGCAATTTCCACGTAAAGTAAACTTTTTCAATGTGTGTTTCGCTTTGATCTCTCAATCTTTCATCTATCACCTTCATAGAGGATTACTTCTGGAGGAGAAGACATACAAATGTGTAAACAACAAATCGTATGTTTTTAAAGATATAGATGAAATGCAGGCGCGCTTAGGAATGTAATGAACGAACTGTGACAAGGGCAATAATTACAATTAGTTTGCGTCGAAATAATCAGCACATGATTTTGCGATGCTCTTGGAGTCAAAGAAAGTACTGGAAGCATGGATTGACACGGACGTAGCTCTCGGATGGCCAGACTGTTGGAATGATTTATGGTTATCATTTGTTTATGCACTGAAGCCTTATGAAAAACATGTACTGCACTCTGACCATTTGCTTTATCGTTTACGACGTGGAATGTCTGTCAGCAGCACGCCCGTCGGGACTGAAAACACTCAGCCTCCCGAACGAACACCAACCAATCGGCGCTCAGCCCCGCCATTTCATGCAGAGCATCGAAGGGAGGGAAGTAATTAAAAGCAGCCAACCGTCGTTACGCACTCAGGTGCGATGCAGAAATAGGGAGGAATAAATTTAAAACGTCTCCTATTAACGGAACTCAGCCAGCTGACTGGAGTCCAAATAAAGTAAACTCCACCCACACTCGTGGTGGACAGTCAAACAACGCCGTGGTGGACAGTCAAACAACGCCATCGCTGTTTGCCCGTATTTACAGAGAAGGATTTGAGCGAACTTCGTAAAGGCTCGCCCAAACTTGATTTGTCCATAGACACGGTAAAAATCCCATTTAAAACATATTACAAACGTAATGTCCAAGCTTAAACCTGTAGCTAGAAGATAAATGTGCCAGTGCACACAACGTGCGCAAAACGATTCGTAACACCGTATTTTTTAGGTTGGCTAAACTCAGAAATAAGCCTGTTAGAGGTAAATTGAAAAGTGGTTTATCAGTTAGTAATGTTTACCATAGTTTTACAGTGTCCGGAAAACCGTAAGAACACAAAGCCAGCTTCCCAAGTGGAAGTGACGTTTATCTAACCTAATGTTAGCAGCAGATCCAAAAGTTTGCAATAAAACTTGCTTCCTTTAACTTTGAACTTTGAACTTTAATAGGTACAGTGAGGTAGTAAAGAAAATAGATATATATACAATATTACAAAGACACATTTTAAGCATAAATAATAATAAAATAGACTTATAAATCTTCTGGCAGTGGAGCACGCAATACAGCACGAGCTTGTACCATATTTTCAAGTTCGTAATATAAATCTTTGTTTCCTGTATTGCACCATCTCCCATAGTTAATTAAAATATCATGGATCTCCTCACCAAAATGTGTGCGCCAGCCATGCAAGTCTCTAAACAAAGTCTCCACAATAGTATTTTTGCAGTCACGAAGCTCACGCCATAATAAAATCTTTTTCTAGCAGGTCATAAGTGGAAAGGTCAAACAGTTCACCTCAAAACAAGCCTCATTGTTACTGGATGTGATAGACCACCCAATACTTCTTTTTACACAGAAATGGTACACTTTTCCCAGTTCATTCCAAAGCTTCTTGGTGTAATTGCTGCAAAATTCTATACCATATAAATGCAAGGCACAACTGTTCATGACATGCCAAAGATTCTTGTGTGTCAGAAGTTGTCGAAATTGCATGTAGATAGCATTTCCTTGCCTACTCATGCTCGTTCTGATAGTTCCTATTTGACTCTCCCATTTCAGATGACTTGTAAAAATAACACCTAAGTACTTAAACTCTCGAACCCATTCAATATGATGACCACTGATAGAGATTTTTCTGTTCAAAAATTCAATTCCGGTTCCATCATTAAATTCCATGCAAACAGTCTTTAACAAGTTACATTGAAGTCCATTAACCTGTAATTCGCATGTAAGACAATTCATGACTTCCTGTAGACCATTTCTACTTAGGCTTATACCCACAATGTCGTCGGCGTATGCTAAAAAAGAAATTTTAACCCCTTTAATAGTCCACCCGGAAGTACTATTTTGCACTTTAATTAAGATATCATCCATGAAAAGGGAAAAAAGGAACGCAGAAAGTGGACTTCCTTGTTTTACACCTTTACCTAATTTAAACATGGGAGAAAAAGCATTACCCCAGCAGACATGCACTACCTCATGAAGGTACCGATTTGTGATCATATGGATAATATTAGCGTTGATTCCGTGCCTAAGCAGACATGCCACAATTTATCTCTAGGAACACTGTCAAAAGCTTTTTTTCACATCAACAAAACAAGCAAACACTTTCCCATGCCCTTTAATCCCTCTTCTGACAATTGTCTCAAAAGCTTTAGCTGCAATTTTAGTAGAATGTCCTTTTTTATAGGCAAATTGGTTGTCGCCAATCTTCGTGGTTCTAAGCGCCATATTCAGGATCACAATGTCCTGTAATTTAGCCCAGATAGACAATATGCTAATGCTACGGTAGCTCGAGCTTTAATTTTTAGGAAGACCTTTTCCCTTGTAAATGGGTTTAACAATCACCTTCCTAGTAACATTTAGGGTATGCCTATGTCTGAACGTGCTTTTCAGAATGTTTACAATCCATTCCCATAAACTGGTGCCACCGTGTTTAATATTTTCAGCGCTGGTACCGTCAGGTCCACATGATTTTCCAAGCTTCAACTGTCGAATCGCTTCCCTGATTTCAAAGGCAGAGGGGATAATAAAGTTGTCAGTAGGAAGGTAATCAAAAGGGGGCGAGGAATCCACATGTACGGAGGCAAAGATTTCACCCGACATATTTGCAATTTCCTCTTCACCTTTTGCATCGCCGATTTTCTCCACAAGTAGTACTTTAAAAGTTCTTTAGTTCTTTAAAAGTAGTTCTTTAAAAGTTATGATCTTTTTTCCAGAGTTCAGTAAAATCATATTACCTGACTTTAGTTTAAATTAAATCAGTATGCCAGTAAACAGAAACTTTGTACAGTTTTTTTTGAACATGCAGATCCTTAAAATTAGAACCCGATGTTTTGGTGTTGAACTCTATTTGATTAAAGATGTAATGTCGGCTTGCCGAAAAAACGATTGGAGAGGATACATGGCCTCCAAACATCAAAAAACTCATGGAACATTTTTTTTTATTGAGCGCTTCAAACGCCAAAAAGACCTCGGTCTTTGACCCTCAGCCATATTTTTATTAATGGACAGAAACGGCCCATCTTGGAACCCTTTAATAGCCAGACACATTACCCAAGTCTTCAGGAAGCCACATTTCCAGAAATCCCTCCTAAACTCTCAATATTGTCATTGGAAAACCACTCCAAAACCAACGCAGCGCTCCTTCATCATGGCTGCCATTATTAAAATTTGTAATCTACATTTTCGATTTTATTACTTCTATTTAGGGCAAAAAGCCCAAAGACATTAGCTTAGTGTTAAAAAGGAGGGGCTTCCTCTGCGAAGGTACTTAACCTCATACTTAATTGTACAGAAAACTTTGTAAGTGTGATATTTTTTATTGTGTTGAACAGCTGCAACCTTTATGAAAAATTTCCACAGCGATCGTCACCTGTCCTTTAACTTTGAAGTTATTTATTCTACTTAAACTTAAATGCCTTGCAGCATTATCTAAGCTAGTCTATTTATTCTTTTCATGTTTTATTAATAATAATCTTTTTCCCCCAAAACGCTACCATTAGTTCGAACCAATTCGACATCGGCAATCACCGGACACAAATTTTTTGTGTAAATATTTTTTCTCCAA